>JAQRGA010000205.1:0-71612 GCA_029237695.1 Conchocele bisecta
GTCACAAAACTTTAACACTCGGGTAAATGTCTCATAATTTCTTCATCCTTTGACCGATCTGCTTCATATTTCACATACTCATTGCTCTGATGGTTCACTACCGCCCTGTGCCAAATCCACGTTCGTCCTGCCCCCGCCAAGCCCAGGGTCAAGGTCACATACTTGGTGCTTCAAAAACTTTAACGCTCGGGTAAATATCTTATAATTTTTCTTTCCATTCACGGATCAACTTCATATTTCATATACGCGTTGCTCTAATGGTCCTCTACCGCCCTGTGCCAAATCCACGTTCGTCCTGCCCCGCCAATCCCAGGGTCAAGGTCACATACTTGGTGCTTCAAAAACTTTAATGCTCAGGTAAATATCTTATAATTTTTCTTTCCATTCACGGATCAACTTCATATTTCATATATGCGTTGCTCTAATGGTCCTCTACCGCCCTGGGCCAAATCCACGTTCGTCCCGCCCCCGCCAAGCCCAGGGTTAACATCACATACTTAGTGCTTCAAAAACTTTAACGCTCAGGTAAATATCTTATAATTTCTGTTTTCTTTCACGGATCAGCTTCATATTTCATATATGCATTGCTCTAATGGTCCTCTACCGCCCTGTGCCAAATCCACGTTTGTCCTGTCCCCGCCAAGCCCAGGGTCAAGGTGACATACTTGGTGCTTCAAAAACTTTAACGCTCAGGTAAAAGAAATTTTTGACTTTGAATTTGGCCTCATTTATTATCAAAGCGATATGTGGGACATCTGTGTTCTATGAACACATTTTCTAGTTTATTAAACTTCACACATGCATAGAAGACGACCCAAAGGTGTGTCGCACGTAAGAATGACAACTCTTGCGTCGTTAATTTCTTAGTTATCTCCCTTTGTTGTTTCGTGCACTGATTTCGTGTCTGGAGCATAACTCGAACACCCTTTGGAATATTTTCATGAAACTTCACACATGCATAGACCACAACCCTAAAGATGTGTCACGCAAGAATGACAACTCTTGCATCACTAATTTTTTAGTTATCTCCCTTTGTTTTTTCCGTCACTGATTTTGTCTCCGGAGCATAACTCGCACCCACCCTTTTTTCAAACTACTTGTGTATCTGGGGAGGGGATACACATGCGCTTGTCGACAAGCGTCCATTTCTAGTTTCTGTTTGCCTTTAGCTAATACATGTATCTTCATATTGCACACATGCATTACTTAGTAACGATATATCCTTCCACATTAATACAATTACCCTCGCTACTGATCGTATGTCCGTCCGTCTGTCTGTTTATTTCTTTGAAAGTTTTTGTAAGAGTTTCTCAAATAGGGGCCCTAATTGCGTCGACAGACCACATTTTCTAGTTCTTCCTATCTTTCGATTTCAATGTCTGATTCGACCTGCGAGTCATGGTTTATCTCCCCGTTTGGACTTAGAATTTCACAATTTGTACTTTTAACTCTTAAATCGTTTAAACCGTAATAGCTGGAAGCTTGGTACTTGGTATGTAGCTTATTTATGATGTGTAGATGTGCAAAATGATCATGCCATGGATTATATTCTTCTTAGAATTTTACAAGTTTTCCTTCTTTACTAGTAAAGCGGTAAGTGGAGCATCTGTGTTCTACGACCACATTGTCTAGTTTATGTAAATATTTACTGTCTGTTCCACGTTTTTCTGCCGACAAACTTTTGGCTATTAAACACATTAAATCTAAAAAATATTTAAATGTAAGTATTTTTTCATCAATAACAAAAAAGTCACCCTCCCCAAAAAAAAAAAAATCCATCAAATATTGATTTCTTGCCAATTTTTGCCGCGCCCGCTTGCGGAAAGCGCGATATAGTCGGCACTTTGGCACTTTGTCCGGTTAACGTTTTTGGTTAAGTTGTTTGGTTAAGTTGTTTGGTTAAGTTTTTCGGTTAAGTTTTTTGGTTAAAGTTTTTGGTTAAGTTCTTTGGTTAAAGTTTTTGGTTAAGTTTTTTGGTTAAAGTTTTTGGTTAAGTTTTTTGGTTAAAGTTTTTCGTTATACTATATCTCTGCAACTGCTTTGCCCATTACCTTGAAACTTCACACGGGTGTTTATCATCATCTATATTTTCATTCTACCCCCTCCCGTGCGGCCCCTGTGCCCAATGTCAAGGTCAAGTTACTTTGAACTTTTTGGTTAAGCTTTTTGGTTCAAGTTTTTGGTTAAGTTTTTTGGTTAAAATTTTTCGTTATACTATATCTCTGCAACTGCTTTGCCCATTACCTTGAAACTTCACATGGGTGTTTATCATCATCTATATTTGCATTCTACCCCCCTTCCGTGCGGCCCCTGTGCCCAATGTCAAGGTCAAATTACTTTTAAGTTTTTGGTTAAGTTTTTTGGTTAAGTTATTTTATTAAAGTTTTTGGTTAAGTTTTTTGGTTAAAGTTTTTGATTAAGTATTTTGGTTAAGTATTTTTGTTAATGTTTTTGGTTAAGTTTTTTGGTTAAAGTTTTTCGTTATACTATATCTCTGCAACTGCTTTGCCCATTACTTTGAAACTTCACATGGGTGTTTATCATCATCTATATTTTCATTCTACTCCCCTCCCGTGCGCCCCTGTGCCCAATGTCAAGGTCAAATTACTTTGAAGTTTTTGGTTAAGTTTTTTGGTTAAAGTTTTTGGTTAAGTTTTTTGGTTAAGTTTGTTGGTTAAAGTTTTTCGTTATACTATATCTCTGCAGCTGCTTTGCCCATTACCTTGAAACTTCACATGGGTGTTTATCATCATATATATTTTCATTCTACCCCACTCCCGTGCGGCCCCTGTGCCCAATGTCAAGGTCAAATTACTTTGAAGTTTTTGGTTAAGTTTTTTGGTTAAGTATTTTGGTTAATGTTTTTGGTTAAGTTTTTTGGTTAAAGTTTTTCGTTATACTATATCTCTGCAACTGCTTTGCCCATTACCTTGAAACTTCACATGGGTGTTTATCATCATCTATATTTTCATTCTACTCCCTTCCCGTGCGCCCCTGTGCCCAATGTCAAGGTGAAATTACTTTGAAGTTTTTGGTTAAGTTTTTTGGTTAAAGTTTTTGGTTAAGTTTTTTGGTTAAGTTTTTTGGTTAAAGTTTTTGGTTAAGTTTTTTGGTTAAGTTTTTTGTTATACTATATCTTTTTTTTTAGTGTCCATACCTCGCCACAAGGCGCGACATGCAGGCCGCGGCCATCTAGTTTTGTATTTACATCATTTTCAAGCTATCTAACAAGGGTGACTTTTTTGTTATTAATGAAAAACTACTTACATTTAAATATTTTTTAGATTTAATATGTTTAATATCCAAAAGTTTGTCGGCAGCAAAATGTGGAACAGACAGTAGTTCTGATTTTGGGATTTCCCACCCATACAGATGAAATATGGGATTTGATCCCGTTAACCCAGCCGAAAACGACCATAGCTGTTAAACACAATTTCATAAATATGTTAACAAGGCAGTTGATCCATATAATTCTACCACTTTGTCCTGGTGTTGTTTACATGCCGTTGTTTACAAAACAATCAGTTATAAATATTAAAGGGAATTTCTTTATTTCCATTTTCCATGACCGTTTACGACTTTCATTGACTATCATATATTTAGTATCGGCATAAATTATAAGCTATTTCCATAGTGCAATTGGTAAGCACTCGTCAATAGCTCAGGTTCGAATCCCACAACCGTCACATTTTTTAATTTTTATTTCGATCTTGTCATTTTGTTAACACGAGGGTGGGCCAATAAGTAGTGTCACATGATACATAACTTTAAAAAGTATGTCTAAAACTACACTTATCGTTATATATTCCGTCAGGGTAGTCTCTCATGGGGTATATGACAGAATATGCCCGTTTTCGCCATGCCGCAATATTCGTTGCTAAGCAACCGGCGTTGATACATTCGACACTTGCGGTCACGTGTGACTGAATGTCATATAAGTTGCAATAGTTGATACATTGTAGTGTATTTTTTGTCGCGCCCGCTTGCGGAAAGCGCGATATAGTCGGCCGTTTGGCGTACGTACGTACGTACGTCGTACGTACGTACATACGTACGTACGTACGTACGTACGTACGTGTGTCCGGTTAAAGTTGTTTGGTTAAGTTGTTTGGATTAAAGTTTGTTTGGTTAAGTTTTGGGTTAAAGTTTTAGGTTAAGTTTGTTTGGTTAAGTTGTTTGTTAAGTTTTTTGTTAAAGTTTTTGGTTAAGTTCTTTGGTTAAAGTTTATGGTTAAGTTTTTTGGTTAAGTTTTTTGGTTAAGGTTTTTGGTTCAAGTTTTTCGTTATACATATCTCTGCAACTGCTTTGCCCATTACCTTGAAACTTCATATGGGTGTTTATCATCATCTATATTTTCATTCTACCCCCTCCCGTGCGGCCCCTGTGCCCAATGTCAAGGTCAAATTACTTTGAAGTTTTTGGTTAAGTTCGTTGGTTAAAGTTTTTGGTTAATTGTTGTTTGGTTAAGTTTTTTGGTTAAAGTTTTTCGTTATACTATATCTCTGCAACTGCTTTGCCCATTACCTTGAAACTTCAGATGGGTGTTTATCACTCTATATTATTTCATTCTACCCCCCTCCCGTGCGGCCCCTGTGCCCAATGTCAAGGTCAAATTACTTTGAATGTTTTGTTAAGTTTTTTTGGTTAAATTTTGTTGTTAAGTTGTTTTTTGGTTAAAGTTTTTCGTTATACTATATCTCTGCAACTGCTTTGCCCATTACCTTTTCAACTTCACATGGGTGTTTATCATCATCTATATTTTTATCTACCCCCCTCCCGTGCGGCCCTGTGCCCAATGTCAAGGTCAAATTACTTTGAAGTTGGTTAAGTTTTTTGGTTAGTAGTTTTCGTTATACTATATCTCTGCAACTGCTTTGCCCATTACCTTTAAACTTCACATGGGTGTTTATCATCATCTATAGTTTTATTCTACCCCCCTCCCGTGCGGCCCCTGTGCCCAATGTCAAGGTCAAATTACTTTGAAGTTTTTGGTTAAGTTTTTTGGTTAAAGTTTTTGGTTAAGTTTTTTGGTTAAGTTTTTTGGTTAAAGTTTTTCGTTATACTATTATCTTTTTTTTAGTGTCCATGCCTCGCCCCACAAGGCGCGACATGCAGGCCGCGGCCATCTAGTCAAATAATGGAATATAACTATGTTTTGTAGGTTTTTTTTCGATGAATGGGCATGTTATGGTAGAACGTCCTAATCCCGCACTCGCAGGAATGACGTCATGAGTCGCGCGTGGTGGCACAACACGTCATTTTGTAAAATTATGGGTCCGACTTACAGTTCTTTTAGATCCTTTCTGGAGAGCCAATGTTTGACAGCCAATGCTTGACTGCTTGGAATAAAACTGTTTTGTGATATTCTTTGTTGATAGCTGTGCGATTTTAACACCAACACATTATAATGACACAATCTGAATCGTACGAGAATCGTGTCGGAAGTTTATATTTTTCCTGTTTTGTCAGAATTTTAATTGTTAGTGAGGCTTCAAATCATCGCATTCCTTAGACTGGCTTGTTAATTATACCCCCACAAACAAAGTTTGTTGGGGGTATATAGGAGTCAGCTTGTCGGTCGGTCGGTCGGTCGGTCTGTCGGTCTGTCGGGTCTGTCGGGTCTGTTGGAAATTCCCTTCCGCTCTATATCTTCTACACCGATGCATGGATTATCAAATGGCTTGGCACAAATGTTTCTCATGATGAGGTGTGTCGCGATCAATAACCACGCACCTACGTCCAAGGTCAAGGTCACAGTTGAAGGTCAAAGGTCAAACCTATCGAAATTCCCTTCCGCTCTATATCTTCTACACCGATGCATGGATTATCAAATGGCTTGGCACAAATGTGTCTCATGGTGAGAAGGTGTGTCGCGATCAATAACCACGCACCTACGTCCAAGGTCAAGGTCACAGTTGAAGGTCAAAGGTCAAACCTATCGAAATTCCTTTCCGCTCTATATCTTCTACACCGATGAATGGATTATCAAATGGCTTGGCACAAATGTTTCTCATGATGAGAAGGTGTGTCGCGATCAAGAACCACGCACCTACGTCCAAGGTCAAGGTCACAGTTGAAGGTCGAAGGTCAATCAAACCTATTGAAATTCCCTTCCGCTCTATATCTTCTACACCGATGCATGGATTATCAAATGGCTTGGCACAAATGTTTCTCATGATGAGAAGGTGTGTCGCGATCAATAACCACGCACCTACGTCCAAGGTCAAGGTCACAGTTGAAGGTCATAGGTCAAACCTATTGCAATTCCCTTCCGCTCTATATCTTCTACACCGATACATGGATTATCACACTATGCCCAGGGTCAAGGTCACAGACTTGATGCGTTTGAAACCTTAACGCTCGGCTAAATGGCTTATAATAAAAAATGCCTCGTTTTCTTTGGCTGCCAGTGGGGGTATTCGTGTGCCGACAGGCCACATTTCTAGTTCCGTTTGATAACTACATATTTATTCTTCGTCATTGACCTCGATGAAAGACATGAAGGTATATTAGTCATTACTATTGTAGTGTGTGCGATTACTTGGCGATTTGAAAATATCACTCTTTTTCTCTGATCGAAGATTATCAGGCACCCACTTTCCGGAAATTGTTCGCATTTTCAAACATTTTGTTAAAATTGTATAAAAATATGATTGAGATATCGTGTATGCATGACTAATCTATTTCCGTTTCAGTTGCTCAGCTATGTGATTTATTTGTATAATATTCTCAACATTATCTGCGTCTGTGATTGAAATCAGCTGTTTCCATATATCGTAGTCTCCCGTCCGGCATTGAAAGGAGCAACTCATTTTCTGACGGACTGGTAAAGTAGCACTGGCTTCCTATAAACGCGCTGTCACATATGACGTATTTCTGATGTTGTTTTCCTTCTTATTCCTTCTATTTAAATATACTGCATTTGATTTTCGTTAGTAATTCTGACTGCGGTGCCAGACATGATGTCATAAATTATGACATCATTATGACGTCATCTACTGTATCAACGCCATTAGCGTAAGTAAATGCGAATAACGTTAATGAATTCAAGTGCCAAATGTTATTCAAGTTGGATGAGTTATTGGACAGATAATGGTCGAGTGACACTACTTATTGACTCACCCTCGTATGTGCCTATTTTAATATGTTCGTTTCACTAGTATTGACTATTAATGTTTTAGTATTCTATTTCGCTTCAGTTGACGTTGTATAATCAGTTATCCAGAAAAAACGCTTGCTCGCGTAGTATGAGTATATTCCCCTCTCTTATTGGTCTATGGATTGAAACCATAATGATATGTACAGTAGTACATTTAACTACTAGTACATGAACAGACCGCAATTTAAAATTGTTATACACTGTATATTAAAACATAAAATAAATCTGCCGATAGGGGACTCGAACTCACAACCCATTGTTTCATAGGCGCCGTGTGTACCCATCATGCTAGTGGGTCTCTTTCATGTATAGCTTGATATTTCTTTGATACACGCAACAAAACTATATCATGACAATAACAAACGTTATGCGACATATGACGTATGCAAATCTCTAAAAATAGCATATGTTTTCAATAATATTTACAAAAACAAAGCGTCAACCCAAAGTGGGAGACCTATAGCTAGTTGTTATATGTCCCATGTTCTGGCCAGCCTATACATTAAATGGCAACTGAAGTCCCATTCCAATATACAAGTACTAGTTTTTAAAGCATTGATTTCAGGCAAACCATATTTAATATATTTGTTTGTGTTTTATTGTTATCCAGATCACGTACATGTAATCATATAAGGGCCCCTGGCTGAGAAACGTCCTTATGTTTGCGACAAGCAGAGCCCCAGATCAGCCTGCATATCTGTAGCCTGCGCATCTGCGCAGTCTGATCAGGGTCTATGCTGTTCTCGATTAATCCCTGGAGTGATCTTACCAACGTGAGAATACCGGCCAGATTATAATTCAACATTGGAAACATGGAAGATAATCAGTAACCGCTAGTGTTGAAAATGCTATCAGCCAGTGGCCCATGTGTATATATTGTGCTATTCACATTATAATTCATAATATTATGATATGCATATTAATCAAATCATTCCAAGATTGCGTCTCCATATATATTTGTACATATAATATTTTTCTATTCAGATTTTAATTGATAATAATATGCGTATTAATCTAATCATTCCAAGACAGGGGCGGCGGAAGGGGTGGGGGGCTCCCCCAATAATTTTTAATAATTCTGTTTTATAAAGCACATTTTCTTATCCTCAAACTTGCTGAGAATGCAGGAAATGGCGTTTCACGCCTCTTAGATTTAAAAAATTTCCGTGGGAGCATGCTCCCCCCAACCCCCTAGCAACATCAGGCCCTTTGGGTCCTCAAGACTGGGCCATGAGAATGCAGAAAATTAAGTTTCACGCCTTTTAGATTTCAAAAAATTAAGGGGAGCATGCCCCCAGAACCCCCTAGCAACATCGGGCCCTCAAAACTAGACCCTGAGAATGCAGGATATGGCGTTTCACGCCTCTTAGATTTCAAAAATTTCCAGGTGAACATCCCCCCCGACCCCCTAACAACATCTGGCCCTTTGGGTCCTCAAGAATGGGCCCTGAGAATGCAGGAAATTGCGTTTCACGCCTTTTAGATTTCAAAAAATTAAGGGGAGAATGCCCCCAGAATCCCTAGCAACATCGGGGCCCTTTGGGAGGGCCCTCAAATCTGGACACTGAGAATGCAGGAAATGGCGTTTCACCCCTCTTAGATTTCAAAAACTTTCGGGGAAGCATGCCCCCGGACCCCCTAGCAACATCGGGCCATCAAGATTGCCCCCCCCCCAATAAGTTCACGGTTCCGCCACCTATGCAAGATGGCCTCTGTATAAAACATGTATTTGTATATATAATATTTTTCTATTCAGATTAAAATAAAAAGGATCCATTTTATACGTTAAGGTACATGCCCACTCAGTAGGCACAAATGGTTCTTTATAGGAATTAAAGTAAGTGTATAATTGTGCCACTATTCCACGAGTGTCCGCTATACAGATATAGTGGGTGGCAGGTGGGAGCACGCGATGGGTAATTTAACGATCGGGGTTCATCCTTACCAGAATCCCGACTGGAGACCTGGTTTCGCCCTCACATACGTCTTTGGCATTTTGTCTGTGACAGTTGAATCTGGTTATATCCCTTATGTGAGTATTACGATATTCGTAATCCTATTTTAGGGGAAAGGGCCAAGTGACTTTGGTGTGGTATGGACCTGGCACCAGGTCAGGTTATTCTAATTTCAGGGCTGAATATATTTGTTCTCGATGTAAATATTCCATTCTGATTTTAGGATTTTCCCCCCAATGCAGCAGGTTAAAATGGGATCGAACACGTTTGCCTGGCCTTACGTGACCATAGCGGTTGATAGGCCGTTAAACACTAATAAAGAAACAAAAAACAAACAGATAGAATCATTTAGATTTTAATGATTATTTTACTGATAGTGACGCACGGTGGTATCAGGCTAGTTTCATATGCAAATGAGGCATGATATTTTTTAATTATTTATACTCCTTAAATGCGTCACCTCAAAAAATAATATTTTCGACAGATTACAAAGTATGATCATTGAATATCAAAAAATAAATACAGAGAATAAATTTTAATGTCCGTTAACAGTTTAAGGAAACACGGTTATGCCTGCTGATATCGGTGTGGACATTTGCGTCTGATATAAAATGTATAATAATGCCAATCAATGGTGAATGAATGTTTATTTTGCAAGAAAATGTCTCAGATGATGTCTCTGATATAAATAACAGCTTGTGCCTACTGAGTGGGGATGTACCTTTAATCACATCATTCCTTAGAAGTTGGACTATTTGTATAGGTGTGTATACGAGCAACCATGAGAAATACAACCTTATGTATAGTGGGAATGGTGAGTTAACATTCGTCAATTAATGCAGTATTTAGAAATATCATACTTGTATATTGTGACGTCATACACTAAAAGTAGTGACGTCATTAGTTAGAATATATAATGAGTAAAATGCTACAATATATTACTTTGTAATAAACTTTAGTTTGAATAGTTATCTTACTTAGAACACTAGTTATGTCTATTTAAAGTGGGGACATATAAAATGCTACAATATATTACTTTGTAATAAACTTTAGTTTGAATAGTTATCTTACTTAGAACACTAGTTATGTCTATTTAAAGTGGGGACATATATTTTGAACCACCATGTAATTGTTGAGTTCGAAACATTAACGCTCGGGTAAATGTCTTATTGTACTAAGAGAGGAATGTGTATAAAGTGATAAATATCTTGTCGGCAGCTGGGGTGGAACCTAGGCCGCCTGCGTGAGAGACGAGCACTCTACCACGTCGCTATAAAAGCCGGCTTGCACCGCAAGGCAGTACAAATGTTCGGTTATCCTACTATGGCCGTACTACTACATTCCTCCTTCCTAGAAATAGACTAGGTTCTTTCATAAACTCCCTAGTTCATTCTGTACGGAAGACTTCATACGAGATATGGCTTCGCCTATTGGCTCGAAGGGTAATATATCCTGGTTCCTTGGCACCACTGTAGTAGGAGGGGAATGTGTATATAGTGAAAAAATATCTTGTCGGCGGCTGGGGTCAAACATAGGCCGCCTGCGTGAGAGACGAACACTCTACCACGTCGCTATAAAAGCCGGCTTGTACCGCAAGGCAGTACACATGTTTGGTTATCCTACTATGTCTCTACTACTTCACTTGTAATGTCTGATTCATTTTATGGATCTGCTTGATATTTCACACGCATTGCTTTAATGGGCCTCTACCGCCCTGTGACAAATCCACGATCGTCCCGTACCCGATAAGCCCAGGGTAACGATCACATATTAATAACGTTCGGGTAAATGTCTTGTAATTTCTGTTACCTTACACTTATCTGGTTGATATTTCACACACGCATTGCTCTAATGGTCCTATACCGCCCTGTGCAAAATTTACGATCGTCCTACCCCCGCTAAGCCCAGGGTCAAGGTCACATACTTAGTGCCTTATAAGTGTCTTATAATGTATGTTTTCTTGCATGGGTCATCTTGATATTTCACACCTCCATTGCTCTGATAGTCTGCTATAATGCTGTGACAAATCCACAAATCTCTAGCCCTCTGTGTTTTCAAATGTGCCTCGTTTTCTTTGGCTGCCAGCGGGGGGCGTTCATGTGCCGATAAGCCACATTCTAGTATAATAATTTATTTTTACTTTCCCAGATCACTCGCAGGGGCAAATATATTCAGGAAACCAATACAAATCTTCAGTAGTGGGTGGTGGTCGGGCGAATGAGACGGCGTAAATTAACGGTATGGTTTCCTCCTTATATGAATCACGATTTGCCTGGTTTGGCCCTCAGGTACGTTTTTATCTTTGGCTCTTTAGTTACCTGGGAGTTGAATTGGGTTATTGCCCATTATAAACGTAGTAAGATTATTACTGATCCTACTGCTTTTGGGAGGGGCCAAGTGATTCTGGTGTGGCGAGAACCTGGCATCAGATCAGGATTATTCTGATTTCAGGGTTGAATATATAGTTTTGTTATTGTAAATATTCAGTTCTGATTTTGGGATTTTCCCCCCATTTATACATGTACGTGAACATGTACATGTACTTGTACAGGTAATATATGGGATTTAGTACTAAACCCATTGACCCGGCCTTAAATGACCTTAGCTGTTGATAGGCCGTTAAACCTCAACAAACAAAACAAACAAACAAACAAATCTTCAGTTAAATACTTTGTTATTAAGTCAATACCCCACATTCAAACCTCATCTGAGACACAGTACATTGAACAATGGGATTCATTCTTACCGGAATCCCAATCACGATATCCCTGGCGCTCGGGTACATTCTAGTGTTTGCTTCTTGTTACTTGGTAGTTGAATCCGGTTATACCCATTACAAAAGTAGTAGGATTAGTACTAACCTTAATATTTTTAGGGAGTGGGGCTAAGTGACTCTGGTTTAACGAAGACCTGACATCATGGATATTCTATTCGTAATCCTATTACTTTTAGGGGAAGGGGTCAAGTGACTTAGGTGTGGTATGGACCTGGCATCAGGACGGGATATTCTAATGTCAGGGCTGAATGTATATTTATTTCTATAAATATACAGTGCTGAATTTGGAATTCCCCTCCCACCCCCCCCCCCCCCCCCCCCCCCCCCACCCCCCCCCCCGCCCCGCCCCCGGCCCATCACAACAGGTGAAATATGGGAATCGACCCTGTTAACACGGCCTAAATGACGTTAGCCGTTGACAGGCCATTAAACACCATTAAATAAATTGATTAATATCAGTCCTACTTTGCCATTGTTTGTATATTTGTTTGTCAATACACGTTACTATTGTAAAGGACTTTAACCTGATTCATATTTTAATAAAATAACTCTTCCATATTCACATGTTTTATGTCATTTTTGAATCTTATTACTTTTAGGGCGCGATGGGTAATTTAACGATCGGGATTCATCCTTACCGGTATCCCGAACGGAGACCTGTAGCCGATTTCATCAAAATTGCAAAGTATACTTTTCTAGCAAAGTATACTTTGAGGGAGAAATCATTTATTTTTTCCAAAATGCATTATTTCATATAGAACTAACGACTGCATATATTTGATGATTAAAAATATGCAGAATTATTACACTGAATTTATTACTTTATCACAGTAAAATTGGCTGTGATAATGTAATAAATTCAGTATAATAAAAATTAATAAATTTATCCTAAAATTGAAAATGTCTCCCTCAAAATATACTTTGCTAGAAAAGCATACTTTCCAATGTTGATGAAATAGGCTACTGGTTTGGCCCTCAGGTACGTCTTTGGCATTCTTGTATGTGAGGGTTTAATCTGGTTATACCCCTTATATGAGTAATACCATTGTTCCTAATGCTATTTCTTTTAGGGGAAGGGGCCAAGTGACTTTCGTCACAAACATTCTTTTAGGGATTTGGCTGAGTGAGTGTCGTTTAGTGAGGGCCTGGTACCACCATACCAACTTCCAGCATGGTTATCAGGTTATTGTACTTGCAGAACTGAACATGTATTTTGCCTGTAAATATTCAGTTCTGATAATTGGAATTTTACCCCCATTACTGGCGATAACCGACTCTGGTGAGGACCTGGCACTAGGTCAGGTTGTTCTATTTTCAGGGCCGATTCGTTTCTGTAAATATTCAGTTCTGATTGAATATTGTTGTTATCTCATCAGTATACTGGAGTCAGGTTGTCCGTCCGTCCGTACGTGTGTGCGTCCGTGCGTCCGTAAACTTAACATCAGAGAAATATTGTTATAACTCAATGTGACCGTCCAACCCCCGCTGATCCCAAGGTCAAGATCAAATACTTAGTCTCTTTACAAAACTTAACATCAGAGAAATATTGTTATAACTTCTACTTCCTTCATCTAAAATGCTTAATAGTTCACACATGCATTCCTGTAAGGCTCTACTACCATGCTGTACCAAATCCATGACCGTCCAACCCCCGCTGCATCCAAGGTCAAGGTCAAATACTTAGTCTCTTTACAAAACTTAACATCAGAGAAATAAGTTATAACTTCTATTTCCTTCATTGAAAATTCTTAATACTTGTGCATTCCTCTAAGGTTGTACTATCATTCGTTGACAAATCTACGACCGTCCAACCCCCGCTGATCCCAAGGTCAAGGTCACATACTTAGTCTCTTTACAAAACTTAACATCAGAGAAATATGTTATAACTTCTATTTCTTTCATCGAACATTCTTAATATTTGATGCATGCATTCCTCTAAGGCTCTACTATCATGCTGTGACAAATTCCCACTGATCTCGAGGTCAAGCTCACATACTTAGTCTTTTTACAAAACTTAACATCAGAGAAATCGGTTATAACTTATATTTCCTTGCTCGGATCTGCTTCACATTTCACACACGCATTGCTCCAATGGACCTCTACCACCCTATGACAAATTCACGTTCATGCCGCTCCCGCTAAGCCCGGAGTCAAGGACACAAGCCCCACACTTGGACATTTTTACATATTTTAGGGGTACCTGGGCCCACGCGGGGGTATTCCGTAAGCCTCGCTTACTGACCAATCTAGTTCACACACGCATTGCTCTAATGGTCCTCTACCGCACTGTGACAAATCCACGAACGTCCTGCCCCCGCTAAGCCCAGTGTGAAGGTCACATACTTGGTGCGTTCGAAACCTTAACGCTCGGGTAAATGTCGTATAAGTTATATTTCATTACACAGATCTGCTTGATATTTCACACACGCATTTCTATAATGATCCTCTACCTCCCTGCGACAAATCCACAATCGTACTACACCCTGCTAAGCCCAGTGTCAAGGTCACATACTTGGTGCATCTCACAACCTTAACGCTCGGGTAAATGTCTTATAATTATGTTTCCTTGCACTCATCTGCTTGATATTTCATACACGCATTGATTGAATGGTCCTCTACCGCCGTGTAAAAAAATCCACGATCGTCCTGCCCCCGCTAAGCCCAGGGTCAAGGTTACATACTTGGTGCATTCCAAACTCGGGTAAGTGTCTTATAATGTCCTTTTCCTTGCATGGATCTGCTTGATATTTCACACATCCATTGCTCTGATGGACTGCTTTCTTGCTGTGACAAATTCACGCTTCTCTGGCCCTCTGTGTGTTCAAATCTGCCTCGTTTTTGTTGGCTGAAAGGCCACATTTCCAGTCTAGTTTCATTTCCCGTCAGATCAATACTACAGTAGATGCGTGCGCGTTTAGTAGTAGTTTCTACATTCTCCTATAAGTAGTCTCGAGGAATTATTGAAAATGATGGAAATGTAGTATAAAGATTTTTCTTGATCTGTTATATGGTTTCGAGATGATAATTTTCAGAGTGTGTGTAAAAGTTCATCCGGTTGCATTTTTCAAAATTCAAGATCGCCGCCGGCACCCATCAGAATAACTGCTATCACCATTATAACTTTGAGAGTACTGGCACTATGGCAACAAATACGGGCTATATACCCATAGTGTCAACCATAAGGAATACAATGGCATATATACTGATACGGTCTGAGCATTGTGTTGTTGTGAGAATCCAAGATGGCCACCGTAAACCATCAAAGTATATCACTATAACTTGCAAAGTACATGTACTGCCACTATGACTACGGATATTGACTCTCTATACTCATGGTTCGACCGTGATGAAAACACTGGCATATGCATTGATACAGTCTGAGTATTGTGTTGTGGTTAAAATCCAAGATGGCCGCCGGAATCCATCATACTCATTAATATCAGTTTAGCTTTAACTGTCGCCATGACAACGAATATTGAGACTCTACCCATGTTTTCAACCTTGTGTAATACAATGACATATGTATTGGAACATTTTGAGTATTGTGGCATGATACAAATTCAATATGGCCGTCATAAAATAGCCAACATCTCTACCACCACACGTCAAAATCGAATATACATGTACTATTCTATTTGTATTAAAAGGAAATCTCTCCTGATGCGGTGGCCATTGATCACATTGGTAATACACTAACTGTGATATATTTGTTGTGTTCATATATATATACAGCATCTGCTGTGCGTTTTAGGTACTGTTTATCACCTGAATTAAATGCAAAACAGCAGGGAACTGGGCCCAAGACAACGATTGAGATTTCGAAATTGCACTCGACGAGGTGCTACACCCATTTGAATAAAATGTAAGTTAGTTATAACTGTTGCACATTAGTTATCAATATGACTACAATTAATATAGAGCTCCACATTAGAAGCTACAGTTTGCCAATGAGAGTGCATATACCTATATTTTCCACCATACCATATACAACTGTTTGTATACAATTTACATACGCGCGACATACTGAAGAATGCATTAATGTCATCTCACAATATTCCCAATCTTAACATTTAATTCACTTAATTTAATTTATGTAATTACCATTCAAACATTTAATTACTGATCATATGCACGTAGCATTAATTAGTACAATACTTATAATTAATTTCTATTAATTTGCACCCAATATTCATACAATTCTGATGGCAATTTACATAAACATTCCTATACGTGCAAGGGCATTTTTCTCATTTTTAGTTTAACTCGTGTTACTGCATTAAGTTGTTATGTTTTGTTGTAAATGTCAAACATATTGTCTACCTTACACGACAAATGTACGCATTCCGATTATGATCTGCACCGATTTTACTATTTTTTTATTTTTCCGTTCGCCAATTCAAGGACAGTCGAATTCTCCTAACCAGTTCTCATTTTAACAATGTTTTTTGTATGTTTTTTTTGTTTTTTTTGGCATTCTGGGTCTTAATTTACATTATATATTTATATTTTGCGTGCTGGTTTGTTAAAGAAACATATGTCACTTTCGGAAAAATCCGAAATATGCATATGTTTAGTTATATAATTGTATCCCCCGGACTCCGTCGGGGGATACTATGGATTTGACAGCGCGCCGCGTCCGCGTCCGCGTCCGCGTCCGCGTCCGCCGCAGACACTTCTTGTCCGGAGCATAACTCGAACACCCTTTGGAATATTTTCATGGAACTTCACACATGCATAGACCACGACCCGAAGGTGTGTCGCGCACAAGAATGACAACTCTTGCATAGCTAATTTTTTAGTTATCTCCCTTTTTTGTTTCGTGCACTGATTGACCATAACTCGACCACCCTTTGGAATATTTTTATGAAACTTCACATATTCAATTAGACCACGAACCGAAGGTGTGTCGTGCACAAGAATGACAACTCTTGCATAGCTAATCTTTTAGTTATCTCCCATTTTTGTTTTCGCGCACTGATTTCCTGTCCGGAGCATAACTCGACCACCCTTTGGAATATTTCCATGAAACTTCACACATGCATAGACCACGACCCGGAGGTGTGTCGCGCACAAGAATGACAACTCTTGCGTAGCTAATTTTTGAGTTATCTCCCTTTTTTGTTTTGCGCACTTTACAAACTGGACAATAATGCATGAAGACCCGTTTTCTCGTCTGCTCTGTACACCCTTTCTCGTGTGCTCTGTACACCATACCTGTAGAGAGAACAATAGAGACCTGTGCAGATATATGTAGATAAATATAGGACTATTTGAAAAAAATTCTGGGCTCCAGTAGCAAGCATTATTATTTTTAAACTTTTTTTTTCCATTTTTTTTTTTCATTTTTTTTTCAAATTATTTTTCAATTTTTGTCTAGTAGCATAAGGTCGTAAGTGCTATATACAGACTATTCACCTGTGCATGTGCTAGCATGTGCAACTGACCACTGACTACTTACAGGTAATGTATACAGGTAAATGATTATATTACATTTCCGTAAACTGTGTTGAAAAAATTGTGGCAATATGTGGACCTGTGTATATATGATATGTAGATAAATATAGGACTATTAAAAAACATTCTGGGCTCCAGTAGGGAGCTTATTCTTTTTTTTTCTCTTTTTTTTTTTTCCATTTTTTTTTACATTCTTTTTCAATTTTTTAACTGACCACTAACTTATTACAGGTAATTTATACAGGTACATTATTACATTTCCGTAAACTGTGTTGACAATATTGTGGCAGTATGTGGGCCTGTGCAGATACATGTAGATAAATATAGGACTATTAAAAAAAAATTCTGGGCTCCAGTAACAAGCATTATTATTTTTAATTTTTAAAACTTTATTTTTCCATTTTTTTTTAATTTTTTTTTTTCAAATTCTTTTTCAATTTTTGTCTAATAGCATAAGGTCGTAAGTGCTATATACAGACTATTATCATATAATAAAACAATTATTGACTAGTGAGCCATAGAATATAATCTGATATTATATGGCTCACTAGTCAATAATTGTATAATATGTTCGGGTCAAGGTCATATACTTGGTGCTTCAAAAACTTTAACGCTCAGGTAAATATCTTATAATTTTTCTTTCCATTCACGGATCAACTTCATATTTCATTTACGCGTTGCTCTAATGGTCCTCTACCGCCCTGTGCCAAATCCACGTTCGTCCTGCCCCCGCCAAGCCCAGGGTCAACGTCACATACTTAGTGCTTCAAAAACTTTGACGCTCGGGTAAATCTTATAATTTCTGTTTTCTTTCATGGATCATCTTCATATTTCATATACGCATTGCTCTAATGGTCCTCTACCTTCCTGTGCCAAATCCACGTTCGTCCTGCCCCCGCCAATCCCAGGGTCAAGGTCACATTACTTGGTGCTTCTAAAAAACTTTAATGCTCAGGTAAATATCTTATAATTTTTCTTTCCATTCACGGATCAACTTCATATTTCATATACGCGTTGCTCTAATGGTCCTCTACCGCCCTGTGCCAAATCCACGTTCGCCCCGCCCCCACCAAGCCCAGGGTTAACATCACATACTTAGTGCTTCAAAAAGTTTAACGCTCAGGTAAATATCTTATAATTTCTGTTTTCTTTCATGGATCATCTTCATATTTCATATACGCAATTGCTCTAATGGTCCTCTACCGCCCTGTGCCAAATCCACGTTCGTCCTGCCCCCGCCAATCCCAGGGTCAAGGTCACATACTTGGTGCTTCAAAAACTTTAATGCTCAGGTAAATATCTTATAATTTTTCTTTCCATTCACGGATCAACTTCATATCTCATATACGCGTTGCTCTAATGGTCGGTCCTCTACCGCCCTGTGCCAAATCCACGTTCGTCCCGCCCCCGCCAAGCCCAGGGTTAACATCACATACTTAGTGCTTCAAAAACTTTAACGCTCAGGTAAATATCTTATAATTTCTGTTTTCTTTCACGGATCAGCTTCATATTTCATATATGCATTGCTCTAATGGTCGTCTACCGCCCTGTGCCAAATCCACGTTCGTCCTGCCCCCGCCATGCCCAGGCGAAGGTCACATACTTGGTGCTTCAAAAACTTTAATTCTCAGGTAAAAGAAAATTTTGATTTGGAATTTGGCCTCATTTATTATCAAAGCGATATGTGGGACATCCGTGTTCTATGAACACATTTTCTAGTTTATTAAACTTCACACATGCATAGAAGACGACCCAAAGGTGTGTCGCACGTAAGAATGACAACTCTTGCATCGTTAATTGTTTAGTTATCTCCCTTTGTTGTTTCGTGCACTGATTTCGTGTCCGGAGCATAACTCGAACACCCTTTGGAATATTTTCATGAAACTTCACACATGCATAGACCACAACCCTGTGTCACGCAAGAATGACAACTCTTGTATCACTAATTTTTTTTGTTATCTCCCTTTGTTTTTTCCGTCACTGATTTTGTCTCCGGAGCATAACTCGAACACCCTTTTTTCAAACTACTTGTGTATCTGGGGAGGGGGATACACATGCGCTTGTCGACAAGCGTCCATTTCTAGTTGTTGCCACTCATTTGAACCGTCTCCACAATTAATTAACAATTAAGCAACATCCACAATAAATCAAATATGCCCGCGGTTTTCTAAAGCTTTGATAACACAGATAAGCTAAACATGTAACGTTCTACTCACGTTTGTCTGTCCGTGTGTTCGCCTGTTCAATTTTCACGTTGTGATCACGACGTCTTTCTCCTTGAAGGGTGAACACTGGTCACGGCAGCCAAAACAATCAGATGTAAAATTGTTGTTGTGATCACCATCTGAATTGCACTTTATGTGCAACCTCTCTAAGACGAACAACGGAGTAGTTCGGCAATCATACTTTTATTAACACGCACTCGATCGTATAGTGGATTTATTCTAAATTAATCTAGATCTCAGTGTCCAGAGTTAACAACCGTTCCCAGACTATCAAACGGCGCGCGCCCCAAGGCGACCCGGTGTGGGTCCAACCTTACAAGCAACTCATCCTGAGCGTATACCGCTAAGTGAGCAATTTGTACACTGACATCATGATTATCAGGTTTCAACCAGTTACTACGAGCATTATTTACCAATATGTCACACCTATATGAACATTGAGCAACGGGTCATATCGTTTCACACACACTATGGGGTATAACCAGACTAAGATTGTCACATACAAGAATGCCAAAAAGACTTACATGACGGCCAAACCAGGTCTCCGGTCGGGAGTCCGGTAAGGATGAACCCCGATCGTTAAATTACCCATCGCATGCTCACACCTGCCACCCACTCAAGTAAAACATTGAATTGCATTGAATTGGAATCACATATCTGCCGCCATCTTGAATATCTGCATTTTGACAGGGAAACATTCTTCAGAGTTGTTTCCACGGTATATCGGATTCAGAAACATTTGTGAGATACATACATCTGTTTTGTGTGCACATCGATTCCTTGTACATGTACAGAAAATAATACAACCAGTTCTATCAAATAAATATTGTTTGTATAAATTTGAATGTATGCCAATTAAATTTGATTTAGTGCAATATGGCCGCCGTCTTGGAGTTTTCAATACATCCACAGGCGACGATGATAATTATCCCCGATATAATTACGCGCCATAATCCTCAATTATCAGCAAGTAAAATTTCAGCAGAAAACTTACAATAATTGCAATCGCGGTTTGGCGGCCATCTTTGATGAAGGTAAATGTGAATTACAGCTCGAATTGAACCAAATGTACGTACTATCAACATAATGCTGGGCATTTAATAATTGATGTTTTCGTAATATAAAATGCATTATAAATCCACGTTTTGACATTTTGGCCGCCATTTTTTATTTATTATGTGTTATCTCCCTAGATACAGCATATTGTGTCACGCACATTTCTATGGGGACAGCCATTGTCGTGCTACGCCTAAATGGCGAGTACGACCAAGAAAATAGTGCCCTGTGCCAACTTATCCTATGGCGTTTTGGTCTGTCTTGCTTTATATCTAAAACTGCATATACTATTCTCTATAGTTTTCACAGTTTTGTGCTCAGTTTATCAGTTAAATTCTGGAAGATACGAATGAAGACATTTCGTGCGTATTAGCTTTAGGTATCACGGGACAGTACGGAGCTTGCGGTAAAAGGGGGTGAACGATTTTCTATATCTTTCAGTACTTACCCTGCAATGTGTTTTACAAAGTTAACTTACCCCACACACCGATCAGTTTTTGTGGAGATAACATATTTCAGTACTTTGAGTACTTTGATTTTAATAATGTAACTATTATTTTACATTTTAAAGTAATCCTAGTATAAAAGAGTACTCTCTGTTGTCATTCCAGACTCTAAAATGACAATAATGTGGAATATATACACAGTTGTAGTGTAAATGTTACGATATGGCGGCCATCTTGATATTGCGCATTTTTACCGCGATACATTGGCCAGATCACTTGCTTCTTCAGCATACACGACACGCCCTATATATGAATGTTCATGCTTTCCGCCGGAAGTGAACATCTCCATTTTGTGTTACGTATTGATTCCACTATCATATTTATTTGTTTATTCCGGTCTCATAATTAATTTGGTAAACAACAAGTTGGGGAGCATTTAACTGTGATCGGACCAATGCTTATTTTAACCTACTTTTAAATTGGTTCTGTGTTTCTGATTGAACCACCGAATTAGGAAGATTATTCCAGGCATTGACATCCCTGTTGTTAAAGACGTTCTTACTGATATTTATTCTCGACCTTTGAATAGTTTCATACCGTGTCCTCAGGCCTGTTGTTCGGTTGCCTTCTTGAACAGTTTGTCCTTGCCGAAGTTACCTATGCCTGTTACGATTGTAGATGGTGACATTGGATATGTGACTGTATCTAGTGATTCCAAACTCCATGTAAAACATATTCAGTAACTATACGATCATCGGGTCTAACTGTTAAAGTCATATTTCCTATTTATAATGGGGTTGGGTTGTATATCAGCTATCAGCTGTTAGTTAATTTCAGTTGTGTCTGTGATGTAGCAATTTCTGTATTTCATAAGCATCAATCAATGACCAAGATATATTTCCACACCACTTTATGCTGATAATCATATATAGATTATATGTGAAATGGTGAACAAAAGTGTGGCTGTTATAGACAGATAATTGCTATTCGGAGGTGGCCTTTAGAATAGGTTCGACTGTAGTTAGCTCACAACTCACTCTTCAGTCATGGTAGTTCTACAAATCACGCTGTACGTACATGTCATCCATGTGCTTGGAGAGGTAAGTTGGCATATAAGATGGATTCATCAAGAATTTATAATTGATTTATAATCAAACTAAATATACCACTAGACGTGGCCACAACTTAGGCCTCTTGTAGATTCATCTTATACATTTTAGAGAAATATTATGGACGACCCCTGCGAGCAATATCTATCATCTAGCAAGCAACACCCAGCATCACAGTCAGTCAGTGATGAGTTGATGGACAATTGACTGATACTTATCAGTAGAAGTAAGACTAACATACAACACATCTTCTACTTTCATTAACTTACTGGGACTCATGTAGTAACGTTACAAAGCATAATAACAAAACACTAGCAGTAATTTGTATGCTTTTAAAGCTGGAAAAATGTCACCATTTTGGAGTGATGATTTGCCTACGATTTGATAAAACAAATGTGTACTTCTGCGTTAACTAGTCCTAATAGCCCTAATAGTAGAGCACAGTATGATTTTGAAGACAGCTGATAGTGGTTATATCACAATATATTTGACCCTAATATTAAACAGTTAGAATGAATACCTGTGATTTGTCCAATCTTCTATCATTTAGAACAGCCACACACTTTGATTCTCCATCTTATCAGGTATTTATGATTTTACAAATCAGCGGCCATCTTGTATTTCAATGCATTGCTAACCTCCAAATTATCAAACTGCTTTTACAGCAGATGTGAACTGCTAAAATGTGTGAAATACTCGTGACTTGGTACTTTTAGCCTGTATGTCATCTTGGAAATGTTGCATTTTGTCTTTTCAAGATGGAAGATGGTGACCATCTTGGATTTCCAAACCCTGATAACATCCAACCTAACAAACAGCCCTTCCAGTAGGTGTGGTCTGCTGAGATTAGCGAAAATGTCACACAAAGATTGTTTTACATTGTCCAAGATGGCGAGCGGCGGCCATCTTGGATTTAAAGGGCTTAGTCAACACACAACCCATCCAGCAGGTATGCCATGCTAAAATTTGTGAATATATACACATTATTTTTAATTTTAGCTTAGATCCCACTAACACTATGGAGTATTATGTATTTTAAGATGTTGGACGGTAGCCATCTTGGATTTAAAGGTCCAAACTAAACATTAACTATACCAGTAGTTTTGGCATGTTATAATTAGTTGGAAACAACACCTCATTTGTGTTTCTTGCTTATCTCATTACAGAGATAATGCATTTTATATATTTCAAAATTGCGTTGGCGGCCATTTTGAATTTTGTGCTCTAAAACGTTTTCCCATCATTTTTTTGTAAAATGCATACAAGCTATTTTTTTCATAAAATGGTTCAACTTGACAAATCAATAAAAAAACAAAGGCGGGAACATAACGGTCACGGAATCCTCAGAAATGACCCTACTAATATGCAAAACAAAGCACCATCCCTAGACACACAATGTGGCGAAATATTATCACAAAAAAAGAACAATGTAACTAACGCAGGCACATACGTAAATGGACTAACGATACATTCCCTCTTGCCTATCGTCTAGGGTATAATTAACAATGTATACAAATGGAATAAAAGTATAGAATGTAGATTTATAGGCAGGCAGCGAAAATCCAAAACCACCAAATTCCTAATAAAAATGAACGACATTCAATGTGCGTAACAAATATGGACAATGCACATGTGCAGAAGCTAACCCATATATACGTTACACAATAACATAATACACAAGCCAGAGTCAAGAATTATAAACCTTGATTATATTTTTTTCAAATCATCAGGATCTACAAAAAGTGAAAGGGTTTTACGTACCAGCAACAGCTAAGGTCATACAGAGACAGGTACGACATGCAAGGGAGTATATTACACATGCATGTGTCGTTCGCCAGAAATAATAATGTCGACATACAGAGCTGGATATACAGCAAGCAGGAAGGCAGGAATTGATTGACCCAGGGTAAGTGTAAGTGAAGAAGAACGTGTAACATGAACATGCAAACGGCGAAATCACCAACATGTGGATTGTTCTTGTTTAATGGTGCTTAATGGCCAGTCAACAGCCAAGGTCATATTAGTCCAGGTTAACGGGGTCGAATCCCATAATTCACCTGTATGGATGGTTGGTGTGGAGTGGGGTGTGGTCACAAAATCAAACCGAATATGTCCAGATAAAATACATATTCAGCCCTGAAATTAGAATACTGGTAATCTGATCTGGTGCCAGGTCCTCACCACACCAGTCACTTAGACCACTCACAGAAAGTAACAGGATTAGTACTAGTCTTACTACTATTAAGGAGTATACCAGGATTTAAATATCAAGTAAGATGCAGCCATAAATAAAATGTAAGGATGAAACCCATCGCTAAAAAATTAAAGGTTTAAAGGGACAGTTAAAGTGTCCCTTCGTTAATCAACCACCTGGGGTCAGACAAGTCAGATGCTACCACAGGTGTCAGGAAAAAAGTCAAATAGATTTATAAAAATATAAAAGTCTAATACTGTATAACTATATAATATTATTATTTTTACCGATCTATATACCTTTATTACAATATACTATGCTATTGTAATGTGATTGTTTCAGTCACCTGTGGATGCTACTAGTAAAGCACATCTCCACGTTATCACTGATCGCTATGAATAAATAATACTACTGGGACAAGAACTAGAAAATGTGTCCCATCTACTGCTTTGCTAGCAAACTAGACAAACAATTGGAATTCTAAGCGCATATGGGGGAGATAATATATGGCCCGGTGTCGCATCAAAAATCGAAATTCACTTTGCACGTTTACAAGGTTAGAGGATACCAAATGGTGCGAAATCACCCACGGGGTATGCAAAAATAGTCCGGTATAAAGAAAAGTGTTTTTTGAGGTCACAGACACCGTTTGCTTGCAAATCTTGATCTATTAATACCCAGTTTCATTTGAGGAACATTTTGGGGTGTTTTTAACACCAGTTTTCAGCATATTTGTAGCATTTGAAAGAAAACACTAAACCTGTTGGTCGCGTGATGTAAACAGAGTTTCCGTGGCCAAAAAATGTAAACAATATTGGAGGATATGACAAGGTTGAATTTTTCTTTCTTAGGAGTAAGTGAACCTATTGTTTAGTTCATGCAGAACCAGTACAGACTGGCTGAAGGTCATGTACAAGTGGGTACAGACTGGCCGTATTTGATGTCATTCGGTTAAAGTATATAGTAAAACTATTTGGAGGTGTCTAACCTACAAACCATTAGAATAGCCTCCTGTCTACAACTGTGACATCTCTACAATGGTCACCTCTCTATAGCAGCCACTTGTAACCAGTTTTGAGTCCTCACACATGTGGCTCTTGCAGCGAGGTTACCCTGTAGCAAGACACTTCTACCTTTGTAATACGAGGCTGCAGTGTGCTGCATGATCACTAACTGTTCAGTCCAGTTTTGTCATTTTGTCCCATATACAACTTTCAACATAACAATTGTTTCCAATGGTCACGATGGTCGATAGGCCAGGACAAGAGGGCCCTTAAGCTTTTACGACAGCATAGACCAAGATCAGCATTGCATCCATTAAGTCTGATCAGGTTCTATACTGTTGGCCATTTAGAGAGTGAAACAGGTACAGCATTTTGAATAAACATTTTGTGTTCTCCAGCTTTATGTGGCATTTGAAATTATTATATGGAAATAGATATTACAAACACCTGTGTATTTGTTATGTATATTCCCATCCAATCTATAGCCAATGTCATCTGCCGTATTAAGCGTACTTATAGTGTAGTCGTACCTGTAGTTATTCAATAGTGTAAAGCGTAATACTTTTATGTAGCATACTGAACTGTTCTATTTCAGTACTTATCGGCTGCACTATTGTAATCCTATCACGTGACTAACACTGGAATGCATATTGTATGCGCACGCAACACGACGCACTTTTGCATTCGACGCCATTCTCTTCACATCGCCATTGTACATGGAAAATATATTAAAATAATTGTCTGGTAAATATTGTATTTACAGGTAAAGTTTCGGTATACTATTGTGTATTGCTGTATTGTCTTGTTTCTAGCGATATGTGCAATATAAATATCAATTTATATTGCAAATATCGCTGTAAATCCATTTAGAAATCGGGAACCGTGTATTGACTTGTATTGGGACTTTTTCATTTCCTCCTCTATTGTTCTTGCTAATCTCTGCTCTGCTTCATACAGTATTGTGAGTCTATCTCGTTCTGGTTGTTCCGCTGCTTCCCATTCGACCGCTTTCTCCCAATGCAATGGATTGTGTGTACATCTCTCTTTCTCATGGTAACGCAGTCTATCTGTCATATTCCTAATTTCTTTCTCTCTCATCTGCGCTATCCTATGGGAATTCTGAATTATATCTCTCTGCTCCTGCTCTTCTATCGCTTTCTCCCTTACACTATTATCCATTGTACACTCTTCCACCTTGATCTCCTCCAGTCTACTCTCTCTTCTTCTTTCTTCTTGTATCTGGCTATACCTCAGCTCGTTCTCTTGTAACTGTCGAGTTCGAATTCTCTCTTCGACCATTCTCTGACGTTCAAGCTCTAACTGGTTTTCTTTTTATTGTACTATCATGCGATCCCTTATCAACTCTTTCTCCATCTTTTCATATCTAAGCTCGATGGCTTCCAACTGATGAATTCTGCTTTGTTCTTCGTGTACTAGCCGTTGTCTTTCTATTTCCATTTCCTGTTCTCTTTTCCTAAGTAACGACACGCTATCTATTGCTATCCTCTCCATGTCTGTGTACTTATGTTGGAGTAATAATTTCTCTTTCGCAGTTCTCTCTACCTGTGACTGATTATCAGGCAATGTAGGCATTTTCGGTTTTGTTTCCTCTATCGAGAAAACTAGGACAGTCGACTAGTGTCGTTTTCTTTTCTGTGGAATGCATGTGTGTATGCGATTTAACACTCATGTTGTCCCTGCTAGATAGGGAGTCATCAGACGACTTGACACCAACACTATTGTTCTGTGAAATCAGTTGGTCCCCAAAATACTTGTTCGTTACTGGACCCTGCATCCTGTCGAAGTTTCCAGGCTTGACTGCTTTCTCCGAAGCAGTGATGGGTGATTCTGATCGAGCTTGAGGTATGTATGGTGTTGACAACCGTTTACCATTACCCCTGTATGATGATACAGCATTACCTGTATACTCCAAACAGACAGAATGACTGTGTTTGCTGGATGATCTTATAACCCCAGAAACACCAGACTGTGTGGTAGGTGTTTGGTGACCCATAGCTCCTGTGGTACCAAATATTTTCATGGCACCACTAGGAAGTTGACGTCCAACCAGCACCTCCTCTGTCGTCAATGCTGCATCTCGTCTCACATATCTATTCATTCTTCTCAGTTCCCTTTCATCCATACTGGTAGTTGACAGGTGTAACTTCTCCATCCTGCTGTCTATGTCCTGTACTTCCCCCATCAGTCGTGCTTGTTCCTCTTCTAGTCGATTTCTACTGTATAGGTAGCTATTGTGGCTACTGTAGCAATGTTGTCGTTGTTTTTTTGTTTTTTCTAACCTACTACACTAATTACCATAAGGTAATCCTCAGTTCCATGTGGTATGCAGAGTAAGCCAGTACTAAATCACTGGATTACACATATGTCATATGCAGAGTAATTATGGTGTTAACTGGGTGGGGTACGCGGGGTAAGTATGGTATGAAGTGGGTGGGGTATGCGGGGTAAGTACAGTATAAATGGGGTTGGATACACGGCGTAAATATAGTAGGCAGTGGGTGACGAACGCGGGGTAAGTATGGTATGAAGTGGGTGGGGTATGCGGGTAAGTACTTAATTAGCATCAAGCTGCGGCACTAAAGTGGCTTGACAATTTAGTTCAACTCAATTCTTGACTAAGCTGCTGTACTAAGGTGGCTGTCGTCGAATTTCGTCGCAAACCAATCTCGTGATTGGCAAGTACGCGGGGTAAGTATGGTATGAAGTGAGTGGGGTATGAGGGTAAGTACTAAATTAGCATAAAGCTGCTGCACTAAAATGCCTTGAGAATTTAGTACAACTAAATTCTTGACTAAGTTGCTCTCGTCGAATTTCGTCGTAAACAAATCTCGTGATTGGCAAGTACCACGGTAAGTATGATATTAAGTGGGTGGGGTATGCGGGTAAGTACTAAATTAGCATCCAGCTGCTGCACTAAAATGGCTTGACAATTTAGTACAACTAAATTCTTGACTAAGCTGCTGTACTAAGGTGGCTCTCGTCGAATTTCGTCGCAAACCAATCTCGTGATTGGCAAGTACGCGGGCTAAGTATGGTATGAAGTGGGTGGGGTATGTGGGTAAGTATGGTATTAAGTGGGTGGGGTATGCAGGATAAGTAGTCTACATGGGGTTGGGTATGCGGGGTAAATATGATAGGCAGTGGGTGGCGTACTCGGGGTAAGTATGTTATTAAGTGGGTGGGGTACGCGAGGTAATTATGGTATGAAGTGGGTGGGGTACACGGGTAAGTACTAAAGATGACCTCCGCTTACACTACAGTAACTTATTACTGCAAAGCAATGTCGTCAAGGTTTGCATTCATTCAGGGTCTGTAGCGGGTGGAGTCAATAAATCAACACCAACCAAGCCACCATGGTGTGAGCTTCTATATTGTTTGCTCTGGTGGTCTATACAACATGTAATGTGGTGAATCAAACAATCAGTAGGTAGGTCAATTAATACACCTGCTCAATCAAGATCAGTAGCTCCGCTGGTGCGGGTCAATCAATATCACTTGCCCTGTCTGGGGTCAATCAACATCACTTGCCCTGTGGGGGAGGGGTCAACCAATATCACTTGCCCTGTCGGGGATTAATCAACATCACTTGCCCTGTTCGGGGTCAATCAACATCACTTGCCCTGTCGGGGGTTAATCAACATCACTTGCCCTGTGGGGGTCAATCAATATCACTTACAAAAGGGGCAAACCACGAGCTGTTTGGTGATCAATTCAGCGACGAACCTCTTCCAGGATTGGAATTAATATTGTTATGCTATATGTATTTATACATATATCATAACAAATATTAACATCCTCAAACAACGCGTATTCCAAAATATGAATTTAATTTGCTTGTAGGAGCACTAAATAAAAACAATATTGCTATGCTATAATGTATCCATACATATATCATAGAAATATTGATGTCATCACTCACCACTCGCTTTTTCGCTTTTTCTCTTTTTATTTTTGTTTTCTTTTAAACCTGGTTCATCCGGTTCAACTAGTTTGCCATGGTGCAATCAATTTCTATTTGGAAACACCCTGGTTTTAACTATAACTAACCTCTTCGTTTGTGATAATTCACAATTTAGTCATGAGCCTCCGTAGAATACTACTAAATATGTCTGTGTCCAGTTATTAATTGCAACACAGAAACATTAACCACTAGCCGTACAAACAAGCAGCCCTACAATTCCCCTGTAGTGCTTCACACTGTGTGAAGAATCAAAACTGACCAATCCAAGTTTGCAATTGTACTGTCAGTGTCATTTACACGCATGGAAGTTCAGTGACAAAACTTACAATTTTTACGTCAAAACTTTTGCAAGTAGAAACCGATGGAATGCCAAATATTTCATAATTTCACAACACAATTATAGAATTATTCTTACAAAAGTATTCTTACCAAAATATCACAAATTCTAACAAAAATAATTTACATTATGCCGGAAAAATAAATAAATAGTTTATGTCTACATTAAGTACGGATCTATATTCAATTGCGTTGTGGAATATGGTTGTCATACGCTATCATTGGACAAATACTTCTGGTTGATATATTGACTGCTACTAACTTGCCTTCCTAGTACTTCGTAATGTACTCCTCACTGTACTGTGCATGCTAGATCCGTGGGGTGGGGTATGTTATATAGTGCCAATCAATGGGGAAAGTGAAATTAGGTTATTTAGTGCAATGAAACAGGCTATTTATTTATTTCCGCCAAATTATTAACTACAACAAAACACACTGCTTACACTGCTTACAGCAATTATCAAAGCCACCAAAGCTGATCAATCTTGTGTACTGAAATGAATCCGTGTGATCACGCAACCAGTGTACACCCAATATTGTTTACAAGCGTGTGTTTTGTTCTTGAAAAGTCATGAATTAATATCAACATGGCATGATAATATTGATTCAGTTGTAATATACCACCACATAATATAAACTATCAATTGTCCTATCTAGTGATTGATTGATTGGTTTTTAACGGCCTATGATCAACATTACTGCCAAGGTCACTTGAGGCCGGGGTCCTATCTAGTGAATTGTCCAATGAATTTCACCACCAAATCACTTGAAATCTGACTTTTCTGATGTTCCACCACAGTGAGCACCTGCTGAAATGTACAGCTAACCTAGCTGAACATAAATGCAAAATGGAAACCACAGGCACAGCATGTAACCACTGTTTACATACACGGTAAACTTTACATGAATTTCAAAAGACTGGCTAAATTTTGCAGTTGCACATAAATAATTGCAACTAGAATAGACAGCGATCGTCACGGTTTTGGAAATCATTCAAGTAAAAAATCAGTTTTGTGGTCCCTAAGACACATTACACCGATACATGAATACCAAGTCAATGTTTACAAACACGTCCCTACCGAAATACCAGGGAATACCTCGTCTATTTATAGATATCGGTTCATCCAACACGAGTATAACTACAGGTGCGCGTGTCTCAGTTTATACAGCAAGTTAAAATTTCTGTCAGTCAGTCAATTTCGATTTAAATCGAAACAATTCAAATTCAAAGTATATATGTGCACGGATAGTATCCTCCTAGCTCGCGACTATATGCTGCGGAGTTCCAGAGAATATAGTTCATGGGCCCATGTTATCACGCGTATAAAATATCCTTCACACATGTACAGTAGTCCGGAATTACTGAAGCGGTTCACCGGTAGTCGGTAATTCCTATGCCAATTGGTCGATTCAGCCACGGCAATACTGACGATGGGGTTTTCCCGTATCCATAAATGTCCCACTACACGGCCGAGCGACGTAGACTATTTTTAGCGTAATAAACAGCTGAATTGACAAATGGGATGTCCGCTCACTGTCGGTTCATGGAACCTCAATGTCTGACCCAGCACAGGCGTCTTTTATTGTCCAATGACTACACATTTGTGCGTCGCCACCTCGGGTCCGATCATAGACAGAAGAATGTGTTTAGTGTCCAATCGGGTCCAGATAGTTACGTTGGAGGAAATGAAGAAGAAAGAATAACCCAGTCCCCGACAAACAGCATGAGAAGATATACCTGAAACCAACATTGACCACGTTTTCCGGGATGGAACCCGTCCCAAAGAATGAAAGTGGATTTGATATATGGCTTCTAGAGGTAGAATGCTTGATGCGCACATATCCAGAAGAGTTAGTCACACAAGCTATTCGACATTCACTTCGCGGAAAAGCTAAGAGAATGATTTTGCCTCTAGGCCCTCTAGCCAAAGCCCAAGAGATAATCGATAAAATAGAGAGTATATTTGGAAATGTGGTCAGTGGTCAGTCTGCACTACAGCAATTTTATAGTGCAAGGCAAGCGGAGAACGAGAATGTACTTCGAAACATAATTAGAGGTTAAGAAGGAAAGTAAGGTCTGAAGAGTTTGAGATAGAGAATCACCGGAAAGAGACACAACGTAAGGAAACAGAGTATCAGGAAAGAAATAGAGGAACAATGCATCAAACCCAGATACAGTTGAACAAGGACAGAAATATGTTTGTGGATCTACTTACTCGGATGGAAAGTATGGAAAAGAAAATGGACGAAATGAACAAATCAAGAAGCAAAGGATGGCCATACAAAAAAAAGAACAAACAACAGTCCGTAGAAAGAGAAAATACAGAGAAAAGTCAAGGGAGAGAACCAGAACATCAACCACAGAATGAAGCCGATTCTTTAAACTAAGAGGTGCCTCCATCGCAGGGCAGATGGCAGGCAAACCCTCTGAGGAAAGCCCTAACACACATCTACTCGATAGATTGATTGGCTCTATCAATGAGAGTCGGATATGGATTGAAGGAGTAGAGATGAAAGCACTCATTGATTCGGGCTCTATAGTTAGTACGATAAGTGTTGATTCCTTCAACCAACTTACGCCATTTCCAGTTCTACATAACATAGACCAACTGGGATTGAAAGTTGAAGGGGCGAATGGACAAACACTGCCATACATGGGATACATAGAAGTGGAAGTGAAAACTCCTTTCATGAATGACCATCCTATGTGTGTACCTAGTGGTACCAATGACCGAATATAATAGAGAGGTACCAGTCATAGTGGGTACTACTAACATTGTAAGGTTGTGTAAGTTTAGCACCTCCGAAGATCAAGATGATATTCCAGAACAATGGGCCTTGGCTTTTGAAGCGATTGCACATCTCAACGTAGGACTAGTGCGAACGACACACACACTTTGTTTGAAATCTATGGAAACACGAACCATAATTGGATTCGTCAGGAAAACCAAACAGGTAGAAGCCGCCGCCACCGAGAGGTGCTCCCTGGAATACAGCTCAACTGTTTCTGCGTGCTCGCGCGTAGTCAGCTTAAATAACCCTGGAACCTCCGCAAGAGTACCTGTGAAAGTTAGCATACCAGCCAAGGCTATACTATGCGAACTTCAGGAAGTGAAAGTTGTTCGCAGTTGTTCACCCTCAGGTTCAGACCACACACCTACGGTACACCTCTGCCAACAAACAACATCCGACAGCAAACCACCTTCGAAGAAGTCAATTTATGGGATTGATCTGAAGGATTCTGATCTGACAGAAGATCAGAAAGGATTAGTGATGAACATGATGTCTAAATGGCAAGACATATTTTCACAGGGGCCACTGACCTTGGACATACCGATGTAATTCATCACGAGATTCACCTGACCGAAGAGAAGCCATTTAAGGAGCCATATCGAGAGTTCCACTAGCCCTTATTCAAGAAATTCGAGAGCATGTAAAGGAAATGTTAGACGTAGGAACAATCCGGGAATCAAACAGTCCCTTTTCGTCAAACGTACTTATTGTCAGAAAAAAAGATGGAACAATACGTTTCTGTATTGACTATCGTAAGCTGAATAAACGGACTATTAAGAATGTTTATGCTATTCCACGGATTGAAGAGACCCTACACCTTTTGGCTGGCTCACGGTACTTCACCAAACTCGATCTGAAAAGCGGTTACTGGCAGGTGGAGATGAAAGAAGAGGACAAGCAGAAAACTGCATTTCAAGCTGGCTCCATTTGATTCTTCGAAGCAAATGGTATGCCATTCGGGCTTTGCAATGCTCCCGCAACATTTCAAACGCTGATGGAAAGATGCATGGGTGATATGAATCTTCGTGAATGCTTAATATACTTAGACGACATCATCATGTTTTCATCAGACTTTGAGGAGCACAGCAGGCGCCTCGAAACTGTCTTCGACAGAATACGTCAGTATAACCTCAAGCTGAAGCCATCGAAATGCGAGTTTTTCCAAAAAGAAGTAACCTACCATGGACACGTTGTCTCGGAGGAAGGAATCAAGACAGATCCTGCGAAAATAGAGACGGTGAAGCACTGGCCTATTCCAAAGTCGACCAGAGATGTTAGGAAGTGTTTGGGATTTACGGGCTATTACAGGCGTTTCATTAAGGGATTTGCCAGTATTGCCATACCGTTATCAATTTTTCCAGCTTTCAGATGCAGAGAGCGTTGCGCTGATCCATGCTTTGAAGATGCATGTCATTTATATAATTACACTCTCTGTATAACTAAGTGCTTGTATCTCATAACTGACGTACTTCTAGTCTAGTGTTTACACGGAGCCACATGTAGTCAGCAGAAGTGAGAATATGGAATATTTCAAGATTATGACAGACTACCAACATTACTTCTTGTACATATCGGTAACTCTTGTACATGTCCGATTAATGTATCCTCTTTGAACACGTTCAAATGAACTGCAACCGTAACATTACCTAGACAATAAACTGTTAATAGTGTACCCACCTTATGTCTTCTTTCTTTAAACATGTACGAACCAAGTAATGGAAATGTCGGGACGTCATTTTCCCGATGAGGGGAAGTATGTGGCAGTTGAAATCATTATATGGAAATAGATATTACAAAAACCTGTGTATTTGTTATGTATATTCCCATCGAATCTATAACCAATGCCATCTGCCGTAAGCGTACTTATAGTGTAGTCGTACCGTAGTTAGTCAATAGTGTAAAACGTAATACTTTTATGTAGCATACTGAACTGTTCTATTTCAGTAGTTATCGGCTGTACTATTGTTATCCTATCACGTGACTAACACTGTAATGCATGTTGTATGCGCACGCAACACGACGCACTTTTTCATTCGACGCCATTCTCTTCACATCGCCATTGTACATGTAAAATATATTAAAATAATTGTCTGGTAAATATTGTATTTACAGTTCTGCCCATTCCACTGTGACTAGTGACATCACTCCAGATAGAGAACAATCACAAACACTTTACCGGCCTTTTTGGGGAGGTTTCCCAGAGTGCAGGGGGGAATAAGAGCCAGACCGGCCACATTTAGATAGAATGTACAATGGAACCTTTGTAAACCAGACGTCCTGGGACGCCCCAGAGTGTCTGGTTAATGAGGTTCCACTTTACTGCAGGTATACACGAAGTAGGAGTCGTGTATGTGAGGGTTTAGGTGATGAATAGGCAGCAGCTCCAGAGGTAAATCATAGTGAAATCAATCCCGATACATTTAGGTGGTCAAATGTGGAGAGGTTTCATTGGTAAAAAGTACAATTTGTTCATGGCGTATCGCATATATAGCAGACGCATGCAGAACGGAATACATGACTGCTGTGGCTACAAGAAACAAGCCTGTTGTCAATGACAACAACTACAACACTATACAAACGTACCTTGACAGTGCTTACAGCAACCTGGATAGAGAGGAAACATATTTGTGGCTATGACTGGAGAAAATGGGGCTGTGACTGGAGAAATGGGGCTGTGACTGGAGAAATGGGGATGTGACTGGAGAAATGGGGCTTATGGGTTTTGCGATCAGTTACTGTATATCCACATTAGACTGTGCATCCGCACAAACTGATCACGATCTGCAATGTTCGCGACTCCGTCAATGAAAAGCACATCATGCTTCCAACAAGCAATTTACTTATATCGGTATAGGGCTATAGAGAAATGAAGAAATTAGAAAAAACAATACATTGTATTTTGTGAATTTAGATACCTGTGTAGAGGTATTCGGCATCAAACGGGTTAATGACCCGGTCTATACCTGACCATCCTTTGATTCAAAGATAATTGCTTCTTAAATGTGGTGGAATATATGTATAACATTTATGTGAACACTGCCTCATTACTGTATCCTATACGGCACACGGAGTGGCGAACTCGGCCATCATTGTGTGTTCAAGCCATCAGCTACTTTCACCTCTTCTGGCGTTTGACACAAAATGCAAAATGTGAAGTAGAACATCGCACAGTGTATCACTTGTACGTGGCAAACCACACAACACATACCATATATACCCACTACTATCCTCTGTTATTAGCTATCAAATTCAGTGACATATAAGCAGTTACCTGAGTGTATTGTCCCTGGTGTCTACTCACCTATGCGAGGAAATACGGCTTTACCTATGGGTAACGTGTACACTAACAATAGGCTGTGTATCAGATTGAAACGTTTACACATGACAAATTAGTTTGTGATTGATGGGAGAAAGGCTCAGATATCTGTAGTATAGTTTGCTGGCGTAATATTTATAGCATGCCGTGTGTCATATCCGTCTATGATGTATTGCACCAGATTTTATTTGGTTTACTTTCATATTATTTGCCGTATGTGTCAAACACACAAAGTGGTGAAACTGTACGATGGCTCGTACATAGAAAGATGGCGGAGACGGCAAGTCAATGTACCATATAGTATACAGTAACAAACCAATATTCACATACGTTATATTCATATATCACATCACTCTTAGGAAACAATTATCATTGAAGCCAAGTGTATCTATCTATGACCCAATACCTTAATTTGATATCAGTTGTATGTGGGAAAATATCATTAGTACATTTAAAATTAAGGACTGACTATATAGAATATGACCTTTTGTTTCAAATGTAGTAGAATCATACATGTGAAAGAATATCAAAAGAAAGTATATCTGATCCTGTTCTTCTTAGAGAATATTATATAGAGCATTAGGTTGCTATCTCCGCTATTTTAGTTTGTACATGCTATCGGACAGTTTCACCACTTGGAGTGTGCATTACGTCTCAGATATACAGAACAACAACATTATATACATAGTATTTCAGCAGACTACACACAAAGCTAGATATCTGAACGTTCTAACAAAATATGCAATGGACAGTTATTCAATGTGTAAAATGTCAAACTGATGCACTGTCTACTATTAGAAGTACATCTGACACAGGTAAAAGCCGTATTTCCTCGCATAGCAGGCAAGTAGACAGCAGTGACAATACACACAGATAACTGCTTACACGTCACTGGAATCAATGCAGTATGTATGGTAATACAGGTACATGTACATATCTACAGCACTGTGTATTGTTCTTACTGTTACACATTCATTACTGAATTCTCAAACAGATTAACAAAGGGTCAACAAACCCGTCAGATATCAGACTTTTTATATAAATTTGATAAAAAAAGGCATAGCACGCCGTAGTCTGGTGTATCCCCATCGTGTTGCACTATATTTTATTCATGTGTTTGTCATATTATTAGTGGTATATGTCAGCAAAGATGTAAAACTGGCCGATGGCTTGTACACACTAAGATGGCCGACATGGCAACTCCACGCACTGTGTGGGATATAGCAAGAAGAAAATGTTCACATGTATGTTATGCGTATATCCCATCACATTTACGAAGCAATTATGCATGAATCATTGGTTGATCAGGGGCGCCACGGATCTTTAAATTAAACAAGGGCATCGTTATCACTGAGCTAATCCCCTCGCTGACAGCATTGGTAATAAAAAGAAAAAAAACACAAAAAAGGAGAACATAAGTCCTCAGTGACCTTGACATTGGACGGTCGGATGTGGGTCATATGCAAAACAAAGCACCATCCCTATATGGCGAAAAATTATCACAAAAAAAGAAAAATGTAACTAACGCACGCACATATGTACATGTACTAACGCTATATCCCCTCTTGCCTATCGTCCAGTAGTAGGGGGGCTTAGCAAAAAAAATCGTTCACTTTCATCTAACTCTTTCAGATTTTGGTCATAGATAGACATGGACATGGCATTTTATAATCCGCCGACAAACAAGCTCAATTTTTTCATGTGGCGGCCATATTGGACGAATCCAAGATGGCCACCATCGGCATTTGGGCACATCATAACTTTTGAACTAAACATCGTAGAATCATGAACAATACCTCTATTTTGGGTGTCTTATGGATGAGGAGAACAATCGTCATATTATTTTTGCGATTCAAGGTCAAGGTCAAATTACATTATAAATGTTAAAATTGGTCGGAAATATAGGTTGCACACATGTTATCATGTGTTTAACACAATTATTATATTATATTTGTCAATTCTTCTATTGTTTAATATGCTGAGTTAGTTATTGTCATTTGATAGACATGTACATGCATGTCAAGACCACAATATAAGTCCAAATGGTCGCCAATGAAAACTGGGTGTTTGAAAACAAAACCCATGTTGGTTTTGGTGCCTATATCTATGTTTGGTACATAATAATTATCAAGGCATATAATGGAATGTCAAATCTAAGATGAAGTGGATGTCGTGTCATAGGAGGGTGTGCAAACAATAAGTGACTGCAGTTCATTACCACCAGCAACAGCAGCAGCAACAACAACAACAGATCATCTCCTAGTGCTAAAGATTTTCTAATTTTTCAGGTAATTATACATTTTCTCATCACACATGCATGTTAATAACAAACCTATGAACAGTTCCACCCCAGTAACTAGAAATAAATCTCTGTTTGTTGTCCTGAAAGTCCTAATGCTGAGTATATTGATTAGTATATATTGTTGCCAAGTGCCTATACTCGTACGGTACCAATACCCGGACTGATGATCCCATACCCCTACCCTACACCCACCACACAGAGAAGAAACTAAAAGCAACTCAGGGCCCACAACCCCTGCCCAATTTTTTATGAGTGTCAACATAGTCGTTTTCGACCCCGTCTCCTCCCCATTCAGACAGTACCAGTACTCGGACTGACGATCGTGTGCCCCCCCCCCCCCACCACCACCCACCCCCACACACCACATCATCAATAGACCCCAGTCCCGAAAAGCTGCGATCGTCTATTTCCAACGCCAATTCAATACCAGTAAAACGTATATGTGTTGTATGTGAGGATAATAGTGGAGATTTACATAAGGTCGCGTCCGATGATGTGTCTGATGAATTGAAGGTCTGGGCGCTACAGACTAAGAATGTATTACTTCATGCACGTCTAGTCACTGTCGCAGCTGATGCCCATGCTGGAAATGTATGTTATCACAAGTTATGTTACATGTCACTTCGTGATGCTAGCGCCAGGGTAAACAAAGCTACAAACCCAGCTTCTGTTGGTACCGCACCTCCTGCATTCGATCATATGAACAGCACAGTTAGTTTTGTATATGACAGAGGCAGGTAAGGTTTTCAAGTCTAGAGTCAATTTACAAGAAAAGGTTGGAAGGGAAGAGGTAGGTCGACCATGTCCAAATATAAACCCAACTCGGTTCAAAGACTATCTTTTACATAATCTTCCCTCTGGTTGGCACAGCTTCAATAAGGGTAGGGATGTGTTCCTCAGCAACTCGAACACGACTGGAGAAGTTCTTGCTCAGTCTCACCAACAGTCTGATATCAATCAAGCGGATGTTCTTCTTCTGATGAGGGCAGCAGTAGTGCTGCGGAAACACGTTCTTGTGAAACAGGATCCTTTCGTTGGTTCATTTCCATCTGATTGCTTAACAAAACCTATCCCAGAGTCACTATTGTCCTTTATGGCCGTTCTGCTTCATGGTCCACAGGCAACACTTGACGGTTCCGGGGTATCTGGTAATAGCGATGCTGGTATGCACCAGCGATTTAAGGTGGCATGTGGTCTTAGTCAGCTTATCATGTACAACTCAGTCAAAGGTACTTCTATTTCCAAGACCACTACCAAGATCCGTCATATCAGAGATCACGAGACACCACTCCCACTATATACTGGAATCAAAATTCACAGTAATACGCGCTCCAAGCATCTTGTTGACACATTTCACCAATAGGTATTTCTGTATCGTGTGATCGCGTTCGAGGTGAAGTGGCTGTTGCTCGAAGTGTATGCAAGAGGATTGAGGAGGACGGTGTTGTCCCTGCCTACCAATATGCGGTCAGGTGTCTTCACATCTGGGGATATGGATAATTTAGACCACAATAAGACTAGCAACTTATCAAACGATGAGTTTCATGACATGGCAGTCACACTAACCAATCACTTATCAAGTGAGAACATGGGAGTTACTCGTGATCCAGTTAAAATTGATCCTTTGGATACTACTAAACCAAAGCTCCCAGACCATTATGTCATCGTCCCACCTGTTGATCTCCGACATGATGACATGTTTTTACCATGTAGTGACGAGGGTGGCCCAGTTAGGCCGTCTCATGGTAGGATACCTGGCTCCAGAGCAAGGGATGAGGAATGGATTAACCATGTTGATGAGGTTGTGGCGTGGTCAGTTATCACTCCGAGTTGCATAATCCTAGCTCCATCAAGCCCCCGGCAGAGATCGGCATATTGCCACTGTTTCTACAGATACTGGTATCATCAAACATGTGATGCTCCTTGTCAAAAAGTCCATTAGTTTCCTCAACCCTGGTCAGACACCCGTCCTTGGCGCTGACCAGCCTCTGTATTCAATTGCAAAGCAGCTTCAGTGGCAGCTCCCCATGATCCTCGGCTTTATTCTCAATGTTAGGTCCATCGAGATCACGGACCATTTCTCTCTTCCATGCCCTTAGTGGATGTGACACGACGTCTCAGCTCCTCGGATGTGGAAAGAAGACAGCATGGGCTGCATGGGAGAGCATGCCAGATATGACGGAGACATTGCTAGAACTTACTGACAACCCTGACACATTCACAATAGACTCCGTACACTTGCAGAAGCTTTTGAGCGCTTTCATGTGATCATGTACAGCAAGACTTGCAGTGCTGCGACGGTGAACCAGTCCAGGAAAAATGTGTTCTCACACGGATCACGCTCACTTGAGGCCATACCTTCCACACAGGCTGCACTGTTTGAACATTCAAAGAGGTCAATCCTTCAGGCATGTTTTATTTGACGACAGGCTGTCACGTGTCATCAGGAGATCCCTTGATGTGAAAAGAAACCAGTGGTTGCCGTTCTGGACAACACTGGCTGATGCCAGTAAGGCGTGTTCCCTTCTTCTCCATTGTGGTTGTCAAAAAGCATGTCGAGGTCACTGCAAGTGCAACAAAGCTGGGGTGCGATGTACGTCCCTTTGCAGGTGTGAAGGAGGCTGTGTCAATAATGTAACAGATGATCAGTGAGATAGTATATACTAATGCTATTTGAGTTACCAGAAAGTCCCAAGACAGATGACACAGGACAAACATAGACTGAATCTGTGAGTGTTCTTGCCAACAATCTTAAATTGCATACAAAGAAGTTGGCTTTGAATAATGAGTATCATGATATGTTAGTTAAGTACTATATATATCATGTGAAAATCTGGAGAATTTTTGTTGTTGTGATTTTGTGAATGTTTAAAACATACACATGTTGAAGTGGTGGTCATATTGAATTTGCTTACTAGTATATTGTATGGTTATCAATCACATTAGACAACTGAATCAATATCTTAAAAGATGGTCTCTAGCTCTTAGACCTTTCAAATTCATCCCTAAATATCTGACATGATCACAATTATTCATGCCAATCGATTCATAAAAAATTGGTATATCTTGAAAAATAAGAAAATGGTGGCAAAAAATGTAGATCATAATGATTACAAGCCATCTCATGATCTGGATCTACACTGTTTGAAAACAGCAACCTAATAGCGTGTGATATTGAAAGGACCGATTTGTTTTACAAATGTGTAACCTAGAATAAATAACATATTTTCAATAATTTTAACCAAATTTCGCCAATTTTAACCTTGCAATTTTGATTTGACTTTGACCTTCACATTAAATTGCAATACTAATATGGCGAGTGTGTTCCTTGTCCCTGAAAACCCCAAAATAGAGGTATCGTTCATGATTATACGATGTTTAGTTTAAAAGTTATGATGTGCCCAAATTCTGATGGCGGCCATCTTGGATTTGTCCGATATGGCCGCCACGGGGAAAATTGAGCTTGTCTGTCGGCAGATTATGAAATGCCATGTTCATGTCTATCTATGACCAAAATTTCAAAGAGTTAGATGAAAGTGAACGATTCGACCCCTATAGCATGCTAAGCCCCCCTACTATAGGGGATAATTAACAATGTATACAAATGGAATAAAAGTGTAGAATGTAGATTTATAGGCAGGCAGCGAAAATGCAAAACCACCAAATTCCTAATAAAAATTAACGACATTCAATGTGCGTAACAAATATGGACAATTCACATGTAACAGGCTCCAGTTTTGTTTGAGCAAATCCAGTTGCTCAGAATAACGACCCCATATGCATAAGGAGGTTATGAAAAAATTCAGACTGGACGTGACAATTAAAATTACCATAATATTTTACCACATTTTAGTAGCCGACGACCGATTGGTGTCACCATGAACGATTTCATAGATGTCATGTATTTCATCTCTCTACGATCTCCATTGCCTTCAAGCGTTATGAAAATGTTCATAAGACTTGCTCAGTAATCACCAGTTCAACCACCGTTGTTACTCATATATTGAAGTCACTATGAACATTTTTATAACATTCCGTTCTCAGACAAACAGTAGTCATTATGAAATGTCCATAAACCGTACTATCTCACTAACAATAACATTTTCATAAAATGTACTATCGCTCTCGCTATGAAAAAGTTCATAAACCGTACGATCCATCTCACTATGAAAATTGTCATGACATGTAATATCACTGTCGCTATGAAAATTTTCGTAAAGCGTAGTATCACTCTCAGTATGAAAATGTTCATAAACCGTACTATCCATCTCTCTATGAAAATGTTCATAACATGTAATATCCCTCTCGCTATGAAACTGTGCATAAAGCGTAATATCACTCTCACTATGAAAATGTTCATAAAAATCGCTGTCACTATGAACATTTTCATAAAGCGTTATATGACTCACTAGGACAATTTTCATAAAATGTATTATGCCTCTCACTATGAAAAAAAAAAATCCCACATATTGTCGTTGCTATGACAATGTTCATAACATTCCCGTTCTCAGACAAACATTAGTCGCTATGAAGACAACTTGTCAATTATATTCTCAGACTAACTTCAAAATCGCTATACGAAATTGCATACAATGAAATTCTCTACAAGTTTTTTCACCTCCAAACGTTATGAAAATTTGCATAAGAACTAATTAAAAACATTCACCGGTACAACTACCGTTGTGACGGTGTTCATCACATACATGTAATGCAGTCAATGTGGAAAGGGTTATAAGAGTTTCGTTCTGAAACAAGCATTAGTCACTATGAACTTGTTCATACAATGCAGTTACAGTTACTAATTGTTCCTATTAGCAGGTTAAGTGTCACTATGTTAATGTTCCAACAATAGGTCAAGTTAACGGACTCTCTGAATTATTCCATAACTGCGGCACGTGCAATAAACAGGAACTGACATGACTTACACTAAGGAATCATGTTTAGACACACATTATTGTTAACTATTAGTAAGTTTGTTAGTGATTTAAACAGCTATTACAAACACAAATAGGAACATAAATGTGACTGTGACTGGCAACATAGGCCTTATACGATTTAATACTAGTGTAGTTCCTGATCAAATATAACACCTATTTAGGCTAATAACGATATACAATGTATGTTTCTTTAGAAACATGACGGGCACTTTATTCATGGAATAGCGAATGGTGTAGACCCTGATCAGACTACACGGATGTGCATACTCCGCTGGTGGCATACCCCATAAGCCCCGTTTTTCCAGCCTCATCCACAAATACAGCTGTTATATGCAAACAATGAATAAGTACTACATTTATATTTTCATGTGGGACATGCATAATAAAGCAGACTGTCTAGACATACATGCAAGTGTTGCCAAGTAACAAAACAGTTCAGTGGAATCGACATTAAAGGTACATGCCCACTCAGTAAGTTATAATATAGGGAGAAAGAGAGTTTTGTATATTCTGTGTAGATATGAACTTTTCTGGCAAAATAAACATTCATTCACCATTACCCCACGTATTTATTGGAATTATTATACATTTTATATCAGAAGTAACTTTCCACACTGCTATCAGGGGCGATAACCATGTTTCCTTAAAATGTTAACGGACATTACTATTTATTCTCTATTTTTATGTTTTGGTGTGAAATGATCATACTTTATAATCTGTCGAAAATATTATCTTTTCAGGTGACGCATTTAATTAGTATAAATAATTTAAAAACACATCATTTGTATATGAAAATAGCCCGATACCACCGCGAGTCACTATCAGTAAAATAAATATTACTAAATGATTATACATGTATCTGTATAGCGGCCTCTTTTAATGTTTAGAACTAGTGGAATAATGACACAATTATATACCTATTTAGTTCCTATAAAGAACATGTTGTGTCTACTGAGTGGGCATGTACCTTTAAACAGTCGGACATGGTGTTCTAATTCACATGTATACACACGTCTCGTTACCAACTATCATTTGTCTTCCTTACGCATCAGGAATCAGAAAGGACGCAATATTGTAAACAATGACCCTGGTGTATTTTGTTGACCTATGCCATCTGAAGTCACTAAAGTGATAAATAAAAAGTAGCTCTTGTATATACGTGGGAGTAAATAAATAAGAACACAACTATTTAATTTATAAAAGAAATGATGTATCAGAAATGTACCATTCCTGTCAACTTATGCCCAACAAAACGTGTTTTTGGCGAGTTCAGTAGTCTATAAAAGCACAGGATAATACAGTGGAACATCTCTAAACAGGATACCAACAAGTTCAAATGACGTATCCCAAACATATTGTGATATAGTAGTACATTGTACATTTGTATTATTCTACTACACATGTATATGATTGGCAGCATGCTGATAACAGCTAACTTACTGTATTCGCAACCACTGAACATTCATTCAGTAAATAATACGGACTTTACTTCAACCAGTGAGAATATTTGCAGAGTGGTCGGGAATCTCGATAATTAGTTGCAAGTGTCATAAGGTTCTTTGTGTCAACCAGGTGCCATGTGGCCATTACTTTACTATTGTAGGATAAACGTTATAATGTGGCGTATGGGGCTTATACATGCGTTTGCGACCAGTGTAGATCCAGATCAGCCTGTGCACCCGAAAAATCTGATCAAGATCTGCACGGATCGGCATTACATCAATGAAACACCCATCATGCTGCTATCAAGAATTATGTATGGTTTTAATGCTACATGGGCGTGCTATGTGATCAAGAGCCACATTGGTCACAAATGCCATACGCCCAATTTCTCCAGACACAGCCAAATATTAATTATCGTAATTATAAAACTGACAGCATTTACTTTGCAATATGTGTTTAATCCAAAATAAAAACATATACATATCATAAATAAACATTATTTAGATATGGTATAGGTTCAGTGAAACAGGGTCTTCTAAAATTTCAGACAATCGGTCCGGACGTAATGAGCCGGTACGATTAGTGCTACCCCACCCCCCCCCGCCCTCCCGCCTCTCATGTTTACTATATTTTTGTCTAATAAACATGTTTTGGCAGCATATGAGAATCTTCTCCTAAGACGATTGTTATATAGCCTGTTGGGGACACGTCACAATCTCGCGTTTTTTTATTACTGATGGTGAACACGTTTTGGTCTTCGTCTTCGCTAGTCGCATACTATACAATACTCCCGGTTTTGCACGTTGTATATAATATGCACGGGTGGTTGTAATTATCAAAGGTTACAAAGTCGTGTCGATCTGACCTTTGATACACGTCGACGCGATGTCAACAGAGACACACATTTACCACCAATTACTCAACACATATTTATCCATTTCGGGACACTATCAACCATAGAATAAAATATAACTTTATTTAGTAAGATTTGGCTCTGGAATTATCTTTCTCCGAAATTTAAATGTCAGAGGGCCAGAATCTCCGAAAAAAAGGTAAGGCAAAAACCGGCGATGCGATACAGTAACTAATAACACATATCGAACTGTGTTTTTGGCCCAATAAACATGTACATGTATTGGTAGCACATACGAATCTTCTCCTAAGACGACGATTATCATGTTTTTGTCAAACTATGGTGTTGTTTTTTGTCATTAATTATTGGTGTTTGTCCACATTTGTTCCACTTCTTAATAAAAACATGTGTCAGCAGCACATGAGAATCGTAACACTATTATTACGTGTCCTGTTGGGGACATTTTACAATCTCGCGTTCTCGTGATATTCAGCATATAGGTTGATCGCGAAACTGCGAAGTATGATCGCGAGATTGCGAGAAGAAAACAAGCGATCCTATCATATTCAATCTTGCTTTTTCGCAACCTCGCCCACAGGTGGAAGATCGAGCGTTTTTGTTTCGCGATCTGCATCAACACGCATGAGCAAAACGGACCCGATTGTTCTGTCTATAACACGGGGTAAGTCGCCCTGCGTTACCTGCATTTTATAATTCGGGTTACAGAAAAATATATTTCCAAATGCGGAAGGCGAGAAGGCGAAGCGAGACGATTCTCATGTCTTTAGGAGACGATTCGTTTTCGAAAAACGGAAAAATTGCGAATTGACAGCTCTAGACGAATCATAATGCTGATTGTTTTTATTTTGGATTGCAGATAAACGCTTTTAACTTGGCAGACGTACCTTTGTCCTTTATCAAAATGTTTGTAAACTGTAGATCCCGATGAGCCGGCTATTCACGAGCCATATCATCAGGATCTACGCCATTCGCCCTGCAGTAAAATACGAATATGTTTTTTGTGTTCATTAACACAACATAATTCACTTCACTGAATTCCAATTCATGTACAATGGTGTGGCCCACAGGGGCGTATACAGTAATTAATTACCCTACTACAATGTGCAAGCTGAATCTTTGCACATATTAAATCCGATACGTGCGCACCTACTTACTAAAACCACCTACAACGACTGGAAAAATAACTCATTAGGAAGGTCCCGGGTAGTACCGGCCTTTTCCGGGAAGTACCGACTTTTAGGGGTCGCCTGTGTGTGAACTTATTCATTCTCATAAGTTTGTCAAACCTGGGAATCGTTGTGGGTCAGGCTGTATAATTCTAACGAACGATATGTGTTGCCGACACCGGTCTAAGCAACATCCAGCTCTAAGCAGTGGAGCGTGCAACTCCCCAGAGACGTAATTAACCCCGGTCATGATATCCTTACAGCAATTCAAAATAGTCAGCTGTTTCTTTTATTGCTAATTGCGATGGACTCACGCAATACTTTGGTTAAAAACTGACATGACAGAGCTTACAGCGAGCAGTCTTATTATGAACTACACTGTTTGCTAATCAGACACTTACTATTTATTACCATCCGTAAAACAATATAGGTCTGAACAGAGTCTGTCCTTGCTTTGTTCATAGTGAGACTGCGCGGGGTCGCAGGCTGATCAGGATCTACACAGGACACCAGTGCAAACATTTTACAGGTTTCATATTACGCCACGAATGTACGGATGTTTAAACTATATTTTTATGGAATTACTGTCTTAACAATAATTTGAACCATTTGAACATATTCTCTATCTTCTTTAAAAGGTCATGGTGCAAAACACATCACAAACTATTTTATTGTTTTGAGACATTAAGAAGCCTCATATTGATATACATGTATTTTATTTGTTAAACCCACTTTTCAATTAGCCACCACACAGTATTCTCACCAGATATCTACAACAATCACATGTTATCGTATTGGACACATTCCCACACTCATAGCACTCCTAGTGGTGAACTGTACGATAACATGTACAAACTAAAATGGTGGAGATGGCAACTCAATGCTCTGTATATTATAATCTAAGAGGAATAGGGTCAGATATACTGTTTGCAGATATTCAGTCACATGTATGATTCCACTACATTTGAAACAAAATTTCATATTCTGTAAAGTCAGTCCTTAATTACCTCAATGTTCGGTCCTTTACATGTATATACCAACATAGAACTTGTTACACCTGCATACATGTACGAGGAATACGACTGTATTATCTGATTATCATATACATGTAGTAAACCCACCGCTCCAATGAATGGAAACAGTGCGCCCTCGGTTGTTAGATCATTTCGTTTGTGAAACACTGTCACTGTTTTTGTACGTATGTCATGTATTTATGGTTGTGATTGGAGAAATGGGGCTCGTGGGTTTGTTACCAGTGTAGATCCAGATCATCCTGTGCATCCGCACAGTCTGGTCAGGTGGTATGAATCAGGTGCAGCACTGGTCACAAATCCCATAACCCTATTTCTCCAGTCACGGCCAGATATTAAGACATCACCATTGCATACAGTGGGGTCAGCGTGTAAGTTGCACACACGAACGAACACGACAGGTTGGAACCAACCTGTCGTGTTCGTTCGTGTGTGCACTTACACGCTGACCCCACTGTACGTCGCGTATAGAGGAAATTAAGGTTCTTAATTTCGTAGTTACCCCACGTTCGTCCCTGTGAGATGAAGAGACAATGTAACTTTTTTTGTGCTTTCAGACCATTAACTTTGGGGTAAATTTGTTATAATTTCTGTTTCCTTTCACCAAATGTTTTGATATTTCACACATGCCTTTCTCTAATGATTCTCTATCATGCCGTCTCAAATCCATGACGCTCTGAGCCCCGCCAACCACAATGTCAATGTCACAGTCTTAGTCCTTTCATACACTTAACGCTCACACCCCCGCTAACCACAAGGTCAAGGTCACAGTCTTAGTCCTTTCATACACTTAACGTTGAGGGAAATTTGATACAATTTCTGTTTCATTTCACCAAACATTTTGAACGCATGCCTTTTCCTAATGATTCTCTATTATGCTGTGACAATCCACGACCCTCAGACCCCCGGTAACCCATAGGTTAGGGTCAGAGTCTTAGTGGTTTCACAAACTTAACATTGGGGGAAATGTGTTATAATAGTCTGTTTCATTTCACCGCTCTTCTTGATATGGTCCACATCCCTTTATCTAATATGTCTCTATCATACCCTGCCAAATTCATAACCTTCAGACCCCCGCTAACCCCAAGGTCAAACTCACAATTTTAGCGTTTTCGTGAAATTAACATTTTAATTTCTGCTTCCTTCACACAGCTTCTTGATAGGCGCGCTTCGTTGTCTTCTGACAACTCTTGTTACCAAATCCATTAATACGCGTTTTCCATATTTTCCGTTTTAAATATGCGCCAGTGAATATGCAGGAGACTGCAAAATAGACACATTCTGACATGTGCATCGAGTTTATATATCAAATAATAAACAGGTTATTGCGACTTAACGGGAGTAAACTTTTCTTTTCCTTTTCCTTCTCAGTATAGTTTACATAATATATAGGCTTTTCGGTAACATTTGGGAATACTATAATTCTATTTTGCATAATAACACACTGAAATTACTAGTGGTTCTGGCGTGTATTGGAACCGGTACGAAGGGTCTTATGCCAATTGAGCCACCGCAGCTCATACAATCTAGGTAGCCAAACTTGCTAAACTGGCATCAGCATTGATTCCGCAACATGCGGCATGTTTATACTTTCCTGTAATAATTTGCATACGATTGTCACATAAATCTTGCCAACACATAGCAGGGTGCCCGGATTGCGCGATGGATATCCGCGGGAGTAATTAACACAGGTCAATGTGCACCTGCCTGCGAGTGATATTTGGAAATCGGAGGATGATCGGGAAGGACATTATAATGCATATAAAACTAACTTGATCCCGTTTACAGGATCTACTGACTGCCAAAATATGAAATTATGATTAAATAGAAATATCTTGTCTTGTCTATGATGTTGTATGCTAGGTACATTTGCAACCAGTGTACGTAGTTCTTGATCAACTTGTACATGTACACTCAGGGATGCTACGATTACATATTACGTTATCATGATGATAATAGTACGATGCTACGATAACGATATAATATCGTAATATCGTCATCGTGCTATCGTGATATCGTGGCATCGTTATCGTAGTATCGCAATATCGTCATCGTAGCGTCGTGCTATCGTCATCGTAGTATCGTAGTATTGTCACAGTAGTGTCAAGTGATCGTAGTATCGACCCGATAGCGATATTACGATGGCCTAAACGGAACACCATGTATTCATATTAATGCTAAAACTGCCATATAACGGATTATCATAGGAGTGTCAGATAGTAATCACCCTTGTCCTACATTTAAACCCATAGATTCTGATAATGTTCGCTAAATGTTTCGGGCAGTGTTGTTTAATCCATGAATAATGATTCCCCAAGATATGTGTCGAGTAGTTTGGTATTAGTAGAGACGCAGTATTGTGAAATTTCAGCAACAAACTATAGGACCACCAGAGAAACGGTTGTTTGAAAGATGATTTGCTGAAATATTATTATATTTAAGTAAATGCGAAGTCAATGCACAGAGCCTGTGAACTGTATGTGACATCATGAGAGAATATCATGAGAGAAATGCATGTGAAATATGAAGAAGTTCAGTGAAAGTAAACATAAGTATTTGATAAGAAACAAACCCCAATTCTGATAGTGTAATATGTGTGTCATGCGTACGTGTATGCTTGTATAGTGTTTTTTGCTTAACGTGCCGAACGATGGATATGCTACTCGCAATATTACTTCTTCCATGCATAGTCATTGTGTCACATATATGTTCGTGTTAGATATACCTCATGTTGTCATAATTATATATATGACCTGAGTGAACAAACGAATTAGAAAAATGAATAAAAAAATGTGTTCATCTGTTCACATTTTCTTAGCTAAGGCAGATAGTTTCTACAGTACAATAACAAACTTTATATACATTGAGCAGATCGTGCCAGATGCATCATGATCTGTATTTAACTAGTCAATTTTATGATTTATGCACATTGCTGCCTGTGAATATAGACTATATACTGGCTTTCAATAATTTTAATTGGTAAGAACTGGAGCAGTATGTGGGAACATCCTGCATATTAAATTACCCGGCTAACCCAATACACGCCTGAACCGGGATATGTACCACCTGGTATCTCTGCAACGGTACAGTGTAAGTGTATATGTAATGCGTGGCGAACAATAATATGGTGCGTGTATATAACCCCATGTGGTGGTCAAGTACCAATTAATGCAATTACATGCACATGTATTGCGACTGCTATGAACGGATAATGATACAACAGGGTCAACTGGATGATGTGTGAAATAAGGTAATGGTGAAATAAGGTAAGAAGAATTTGATTATCAAAAACTCGATCTCATCTGTAGGTAAAGTTTGTCTAAGAGTTTTATTGGGGAGTGTTTGGGACGAGTGCGACATTGAGGTAATAGTATGTGCATGTATAACACTAGTTCACTAAAAATAAGTCACACACATGCAGATATACAGAAATATTAAAAATGTTCATATGTGTCGTTATAATGTCTCATTGTGTGGATCTATTGATGAGGGAATGATATAGGAACAACTCATTGGTTTGGTTAATAACTACATCTGTTCTATTTGCTGACTAAAACGCAAGTGGTTCAATTGGTACCAGAGGGGCCCGAGTTACATGCTGACTCAGCAGTCAGAGATCAGTTTAAGCCACGCCTCCAAGGCGGGTTCTATACAGTACATCTCTCTCCTATTTAGATTGATACACGTATACATGGCAAATATAATTGGAAACATAAACATGTCATTGTCTCCTTTGGCGAAGCTGGGCTTGGCTGCTAGTTCTGATGACTGTTTATTTAATCCACATGTTCAATTACAATCGCTTCACAGCAATATCCTGTTGAAACAACCAGGTCGTAGTAGGTTAATTATACTGTAACTATATGTATGTTTGTTATTGTGATATATCACATTTAAACTTGATTGGTGTTTTGATAACACGCTTGTTCCTCTGCTTTGGCTCACTTGGTGGTATGTCTGAGTAACTGTTCTCATGTCCCTTACCATGATATGGCCTAACATGACTAACATTCCGGCGTAATATGTGGCCAGCATTGGTTCTCATTAGAACCATCGTTCCCTTTTGTTTCACTACAGTAAGAAGAATTTCCTCCCACGATGGTGAAGTTTTGGTTTGGTCACGTTTTAGCACAACGACGGTTTGTCCGCATTTGAATTGTCTATACGAACTCGGTTTGTTTTTATTTGCATTGGTTTTCATTTTTTGTTTTTGTTGTGCGTCGCGTGATTTCAAACTGCTCGGTACAGTGGTTTTGTTATATTGCGGTAGCTTGGTTTTTATTTTTCGATTGTACAACAATTCAGCTGGTGAGACGTTGGTTGTACAATATGCCATTGCTCTGTAGTGTAACATAAATGTATACAGTTCTGTTCGCCAGTTTTTCTGTTCGAGCACCGCAGTGCGAATCGCTTTCTTTATCGATTTGTTAAAGTTTTCAACTAGACCATTAGCTCTGGCCCAGTATGGAGTAACGCGCGTATGTGTAATACCGTTTTCCTTGAGAAAATGTGAAAATTCTTCAGAAACGAAGTTACTCGCATTATCAGTGACCAGCTCATCGCAAACTCACACCAAGCTAAACATTGCTCGCAGTTTGTTTATAATCGAAGCACTTGTTGTCGATTTCAAAATTGCGACCATCGGAAATCGTGAATAGTAGTCAATGACCACCATCAAATGTTCGTTGTTGTTTTCGTAAGGACCAAGCAAATCCATGGCCAACTTTTTCCATGTACCGCTTGGTAATTCAGTGGTTGCTATCGGCGGTGCGCGCGGTGGAGATGAAACCATCTGACATACATGACATAACTGAATCATATGTTCCACGTCTTTGTCTATGCTGGGCCACCATACTTTTGCCGCTCAATAGTTGCTTAGTTTTGACAACGCCCATATGTGACTCATGAGCCAAGTCCATGACGCGTTTTTGAAGTGAATTCGGCATAATTATCTCGGTGCCTTTAATTCATTTCTGATTGGGCAATAGGATCGTAAATTGAGATCTTTCGGCCACCTGTTTGTTTTTAGACTTTCGCGCACGAGTGACAATGTTTTATCGTTTTCGGACGCGTTTTGCATTTGCTCTAGCGGGATCGCAATGGGAAGGCTGGCGTTCATTATGTAGTTGACATACATATCTGTACCAGCACCATAATCATGTGTGTCAGGCTGTGGCGATCTTGATAACCTGTCAGCTGCGTTCATGTGGCCCGGCAAATACTTAACTGAAATTTTAGAATTGCAATTTGAGTACCCATGTCTGGATTCGCGGGGACGCTTCGTGCGAACTTGAGCATATTTTCTCGAGTGGGCGGTGATTAGTGTAGACCAGAAAATCCATACCATACAGGTAGACGTTAAATCGTTGGATTGCATATGTAACAGCTAACGCTTCTCGGTCAGTCTGAGAAAACCGTCGCTCTACTGGCGTTAACGTTCTGCTGGCATAAGCCACCGGTCTAAATTCACCGTTTGATTGTTTTGACTTAGAATCGCTCCAAGTCCGAATGGAGATGCATCGACAACAATATTTGTCTTGGCTACCGGATTGTAGTATGCCATGACGTCGGTGCTTGTGATTGATTGTTTCAGCGTGTCGAATGCATTTTGCTGTTCTGAGGTCCACTCCCATTCTACGTCTTTTCTCGTTATTTTACGCAACGGTTCTGCGATCGTCGCAAAGTTTGGCACTAACTTAGCGCAAAAGTTGACTAACCCCAGAAATGACTTGACCACAGTGGGGTTTTGCGGCGGTTTTGTTTCCTTAACGGCCTTGACCTTGCTTTGGTCAATTTTGATTCCGTCTTTGGACAGTGTATGACCCATGAACTTTAGTTCGATTTTGTTAAACTCGCATTTTGATTTGTTGAGTGTCAGATTTCGTTCTCGCAAGCGTTCGAGTAGTAGCTTGAGAATCTCGTCATTTTCTGTTTGGTTTTTCGCAAATACAATTATGTCGTCTGCAATGTTTTTGCAACCAGGAATATCTTGAATTGTGTGTTCTATAATTCGCTGGTGCGTTTCGGGTGCGGAGTTGATACCGTATATTAATAGTTTGTATCGGTATCTGACGCAAATGTGGTATAGCGCGAATTTTCTTCCAGTTCCAACTGGTGGAAACTTAATTTGTTTAAGATCTAATTTGCAAAATACGGCGGAACCGTTTCATCAATGTTTGGCATTGGGAAACGTTCGCGCTGGACAGCCTTGTTCGCTTGGCGCATATCTACACAAAGTCCGATATCGCCGTCTTTTTTCGGTATCGGTACCACGGCACTGACCCAAGGCGTTGGGCCGTCGACTTGTTTGAGCATTTTGAAAGGACTTTTTCGAGCAGGCTGTGCTACTGGTTTGACCGATTCATCAATATACAAGCGTAGCTGAAAGTCTTTCAGCTTTCCTATTCCCTCGAATCTGTCCACATATGAACTGAGAATCTGTCGTGTCCGTCATATTTGCGGAGACGCTGTTGATCATACCGATATGTAGAAGGCCCAGGTATGTCTGTAGCGGTTTTACGACCTAGTAACGGTTTACCGGTTCCGTTAATGATTTTAAATGCGACCTCGTGTATTTTCTGTGCAACAGAGACATGCAATGTTGTTTTTCCGTATAATTTAATTGGCGTTTTACTACCGTACGGATATATTTTGGTGTCGGACTTTTCTAACGGAGTATCGGCATTTTCGAACGTTTCTCGGTCAATAACATTGACAGACGAACCAGAATCAATTAAAATATTTGAAAGATTACCTTCGATGTTTAAGTTCACACTGGCCTCATGTTTTCCGATTAACACAAATATTTCATCTGAAATTTCACCACTAGAATGATTGATTGCATGCACATTTTTCACTTTGGCAAAATGACCTTGTTTACCACAGTCATTGCAAATTACACCTCTGGATCTAACGCAGTATTTTCCATAATGACCAACAGTTGCACAGCGATAACATATTGCTGTCTTTTCTGAAGGTGGACCTTGTGTACGTCTCTGCGTCTGTTTGCTCCCGGCGGATGTGTGCCCAGTGGCTCCGTATTTTCGTCCATGATGGCTGTACCCCGTGGCTACTTGTCTTGGAATCGAATCGCGTCGTTTTGGTTCCATAGTTTGTTTACCTCATTGGTTGTTTGACGATCATGCATTGCCATTTTGTACGCATGTGTCTCGGAAAGTTCGAACGTCCGTGCTATGGATTGTACCTTTTCTAAGGTCGTCTTGGTCTGTGTATTCACATGACACTGCTAGTTTGGATAGTCGTAAGATGAAGCTGTCGATCGTCTCGTCTTCTTCTTGTTTTGATTTCCGGAACACGAGCCTGTCATACGACACGTTTTTCCTTGGTTGGAAGTAAGTGGATAAACTGGTCATTGCCTGGTCGTATGTGGTCCCAGTGTCCAGCAACGTTTCGAATATATCCTGCACTTGTTCCCCGGATACGTGTAGCAGGAGTGCCCGTTTTTGTTCGTCTTTCGTGACGCCACACGCTTTGATGTAGTAGTTGAATATTTTGAGATATTGTTCCCACGATTTGTTCAGATTTGTATGTTCTCCTTTGACATTGAACTGTCCAGGATTGGATATGTCTAATTTCGCTGCCATTGTTTTGTTTCGTTGGTTTTTGGTTTCACACTAACAGTCCGGAATTTAATCCTCTGTCATGTAATATTGTTTACGCTGGCAGTTTGATAAATCCACAAAACATTAATTAAATCCTTGTTTCACACGGTTCACATAATTTCCCACTTCTCGTCGCCAATGTAATGTCTCATTGTGTGGATCTATTGATGAGGGAATGATATAGGAACAACTCATTGGTTTGGTTAATAACTACATCTGTTTTATTTGCTGACTGAAACGCAAGTGGTTCAATTGGTACCAGAGGGGCCCGAGTTACATGCTGACTCAGCGTCAGAGATCAGTTTAAGCCACGCCTCCAAGGCGGGTTCTATGCAGTACAGTCATCTGAGCAAGAGATGCACTGTTAATTATACAACCAGCAAAAAATAAATTGTTTGATAAGTTGCTTGATTAGATGAGTTCGTTTTGTCCCCGCTTGCACATGAATTACAAAATGACATTACAATGGGTGGGATCAGCGTAGAACTATCAGCCTGCACATTCGCAAATACTCGACAAATATCTTGGGGAATCATTATTCATGGATTAAACAACACTGCCCGAAACATTTAGCGAACATTATCAGAATATATGGGTTTAAATGCAGGACAAGGGTGATTACTATCTGACACTCCTATGGTAATCCGTTATATGGCAGTTTTAATATTAGTATGAATACATTGTGTTCCGTTTAGGCCATCGTAATATCGCTATCGGGTCAATACTACGATAAGTCGACACTACGATGACGACAGTACTATACTACGATGACGATAACACGATGCTACGATGACGATATTACGATAATACAATGAAGATATTACGATGCCACGATGGTGATTGTACAATAGCAAGATAACGATTACGCGATATCACGATAGCACGATGACGATACTACGATATTATTTCGTAGTATCGACATCGTAGTATGTATCATAACATGGTTATTGCAGCATCGTACTATCGTCATTGTGATATAATACTATGTCATCGTAGCTTCGAACTATTGTCATCGTGGTATGGTACTATCGTCATCATAGTGTCGATACTGCCGGGAAACAGTCTACAGCACCGAGAGTATCCGATTGCATGAAAGCAGTGCAGATTATTTTGTTGTATTTCTAGAAAGCTCTCCTGGTATCACAATGACGGCTATATGTGCGCTAGTGTGTGCACCCATGCATGTGTCTGTGTATCCGTTCAAAACATTAGTTCAAGCTTTTATTTACTGAAAACGAATTATTGACACGCTCCCACCGTGATAAACAAAATCACACGCATCATGTTTACATGGCTACATATTTACGGGTAATAATTTCGCTGGTTATTATGCCCCATATGCGATAGCAAGGGGGCATATTACGTTGCTCTTGAGGGTCCGTCCGTCCGTCCGTCCGTCCGTGTAAATTTACGTCGAACAGTTTGTAAGAGTCTTTCCAGTATGACACCGGGGAATCTCCGTGATTTAGAAACATACTGGCTAGTTATTTTCACGAATATGTGTGCACGCGTGGGACTTTTGTGCTTTCAATTTCTGGCTATTTGACAGATTGTTGTTTCATGTCTTTCAGTATTCAATAGCATAATGCATGCATTTACAACATTCAAAAGCCATGCATTTACATTACTAGTGCTGTTGTATGTTACATATATATCTACATAATTATTATATAATGTATGTTCCATGCAATTACAAGGCAACGCTAGAAAGTGTGTGTGTGTTTACTTTATTTAATGGTGGATAATGGCCTGCCAACACCTAAGGTAATTTTAGGCCAGTTAACTGGGTCAACTATTTCACCTGTATGGATGGGGTGTGGGTGGGGAAATCCTAGAATCGAATATTTTCAGTAAATATGCATCTTTAAGTCCGAAATTATAATATGTTGATCTGGTGTCAGGTCCTCACCACAACAGAGTCACTTAGCCACAATATCTAAAAGTGATATGATTAATACTGAGCTGACTACTTTGTAATGGGTATAACCGGATTCAACTCTCAAGTAACAAGAAAGTCAAACAGGTATCTGAGGGCCAAACCAGGGATATCGGGATTCCGGTAAGGATGAACACCATCACTAGTTTATATACATTTACATCGTGGTATCATAATATCGTCTTCTTACTGTCGTGATATCGTACTATCGTCATTGTGTTATCGCACTATCGTCATTGTTGTATCTTACTAGTAATATTATAATAGTATCAATCGACATCGTACGTGTAGTATCGTACTATCGTCATCGTATTACATAATCCTTATGAACATCGTATGCGCATTGCTGTCAGCGAAAATTGCGTTTGCAGCTTACTATCTTTAAAACCAGTATGTGTTTAATACTTGATTTTTGTTGGATGCGTTTGCGTTAATACGAACAGTCCCGGTGAAAAACAATAGCCACTAATAAACACGACACAAACTGTATTAGCTCTTATACCATCCAGGTGGCATATTCCAACTGAAATACTATACGATTCAATATGATGCAGTGCGAAAGCATCCAACAGATATCGATTAGAAAACAAACGCACTTTTCGCTGACAACAATACACATGCGCATGTCTAACCGGAAGACGATACCACAATAACGAGAGTACGATAGAGATATTACGATGGCTTTAGCGGAACACCGTGCATGTATATTCCATTTCCTTTCAAATAGATGGATGTTTATGGTGGTCATTACGGTGCCAACAAGCTCCAAATGGAGATTGAAAGAATAACATATTCTGATACAGCACAATAAATGTATTTGCCATATTTTCTTAAGAATGCATAAAACAGTCTTCTTGCTGAAAATGGCTCAATTTAATAAATGGGCACCAGCCGAAAATAATGATATTACGTTGGTCCGATCAGGGAATGCGCTGGTCGCCATTTTATAAAACGAAATGCCGCTGAATAACACTTTTGAATGTTCTCTGATTGCAAATGTACCTAGCATACAACATCCGATCATACATAAGACCAACTATTTCTATTCCATCATAATTTCATATTTGGGCTGTCAGTAGATCTTGTAAGAGGGATAAAGTTAGCTTTCAATGCATTCCAATAACCTTGCCGATCACCCTCCGATTTCCAGTATCACTCGCAGGTGCAGGTTAAGTCACATTGACCTGTGTTAATTACTGGCGCGGATATGCCATCGCGCAGCGCAATTCGGGAACCCTGCTACGTGTTGGCACGATTCATGTGACACTCATATGCAACTTCTTACAGGATAGTATAAACATGTCGTGTTTTGCGGAAATACGTGTTGATGCCAGTTTATCATGTATGGCTACATTGATTGTGTGGCTGAGTGGTTGATGCAATGGGCATAAGAACCGTCGTACTGGTTCCAAGACCCACAGTATACTCGATACATATATCAGAATGAATGTCTAGAGTGCAGTTACCTGCATCGTCTCTGGCGCATCATCTTTGGAAAATGCGCATCATTATATTTGGTAACAAGAGTTGTCAGAAGACAACGAAGCGTTCCTAGTGGTGGTTTAGTTTCACGAATATCAAGAAGCTGTGTGAAAGGAAACATACATTAAACAAAAATTGCCCCACTGTTAAGTTCGCGAAAGCGCTAAAATTGTAACATTGACCTTCGGGATAGCGGGAGTCTGAGTGTCATGAATGTTGAATGGCATGCTAAAGAAACATTAGAGGAAGGGATGTGTAAAATATCAAGAAGAGCGGTGAAAGGAAACAGAAATTATAATAAATTTCTCCCAACGTTAAATGTATGAAAGCACAAAGTCTGTGACCTTGCCATTGGGGTTAGCGGGGGTATGAGCGTTATGGATTCACCACACGTTTGGTGAAAGGAAATCATTATTATAAAAAGAAATTTCCCCCAACGTTAAGTGTATGAAAGCACTACACAAATATTTTGTCTCTTCAGTTCATATGGACGAACGATAAACGTTTCGTTTCTACGTTGCGTAAATACGAAATTAAGAACCTTAATTTCCTCTCTACATGACGTATGCAATAATGAGGTTTTAATATCAGGCTGTGACTGGAGAAATTGGGTTTCTGGGAGTTGTTACCAATGCTGATCAATACCACACTCGGGCTCCAGTAGCCTGATCACGATCTATATTACTTGCTAGAAGCATGGCGGGTGTTGCATTGTTGGTATGGAAAATATATCATATCATGACCAGACTGTGCAGATGCACAGGATGATCTGGATCTGCACTGGTCGCAAATCGCATGAGCCCCATTTCTCCAGTCACAGCCATAATTATACGTTACTACGCGGCGTGGAAACGAAATATGTATAGGTCATTTGATTTGTATGTGGATATACAAATGTAGCACGGCGGAACGAGTGGATTATATCTATAAACAAATCCAATCACACACATGCATACAAAGATATACATAATATCCACTCATCTACACAAACATGTGCAAGCATAGACACATGACATACGTACATAAACAGTGACAGTATTTCACAAACGACATGATCTGACAACCGAGGGCGCACTGTTTCCATTCATTGGAGCGGGCGGTTTACTACATATATATGATAATCAAATAATGATACTATAGTCTTATACCTTATACATGTATGCAGGTGTAACAATTTCTAGGTTGATATATACGTCTAAAGGACCGAACATTGAGTTAATTAAAGGGTACTGGTGTGGAACATTTCGCTTGTGATAACTTTGTGAAAAAATAAGTGCTTTGAACATTGCTAGTATTTTGATGTGGGTTAGGGTTAAGGTTAAATACGTGTTCAATACGATAACATGTGGTTGTTGCAGATATCTGGTGAGAATAACGTGTGGTGGCTAATTGAAAATTGAAAAGAAGAGTATGTAGATTTTTGGTGGGAGTACGGTAGTACATGTGTGGTGTGGGTTGGGTTGTATGTGGGGTTGGCACGGTTGAAAAATGATATTTATCGATATTAATATGAGATTTCATAATTTCTTAACACAATAAAATGGTTTGCGATGTGTTTTTGCACCATGACATTTTAAAGAAGGTAGTGAATATGTTCAAATGGTTCAAATTGGTGTGAAGACAGTGATCTCATAAAAATATAGTTTACACGTATATTCGTGGCGTAATATGAAACCTGCGAAATGTTCGCCCTTGTGTCCTGCGTAGATGCTGATCAGCGTGCGCCCCGCGCAATCTCACTATGCACATAATCAGGACAAACTCAGTTCAGGTATACCTATAAACGTATGAGAATGAATCCATTCGGTGGCAGTGACCAGTTAATTTAAAATTATCCATTTCACGCCCTCGGACAGTATGTATTTAATGCAATATTCCAAATAAGTGGGCAGACAGCAATATGCGTTCGACATTTGTGACCTAGACACACTAGAAGCTTTTACATAAACACAAATATGCTGCTCTATTAGTGTTCCTTACCTATGCAGGAATGTGAAATATCTTGGTGCAGCCTCTTTAAAATTATCCAATTCTGCGGTAAAATATTCACTTTAAAACCATGCCGTGCCACGCTACTTGCGGAACTACAGATTGAATGTTGTATGTGTTCTCAATCATCATCCAGAGGTAAATGTACTCATGGTGCAAACCAGTTCCCATCCATGAGTTTTCTCTGAAATAAATTCTTGTTTGAAACTCCCAGAAAAATCTGTTGTTTTGATTAGTTTTTGTCACAACATACCCTCAATTCGTATTTGCCCATTTCTGATCAATGAGAACAAGTCAGATGGCCCTGGAATGAGCATTCATCAATTAATACGATGTAAAATCTGAATAAAATACAAAATCAACTACAAAATAATGATTAAACAATTAAAATGAATTTTAATCGGCAGAAAGTGTAATATTTATAAATTTCACCGGTGCCATTATACGGAACTGGCGGCTAACTGGTCACTGCTACCTTCACACACAGGCGACCCCTACAAGCCGGTACTTCCCGGAAAAGGCCAGTACTACCCGGGACCTACTTAATGACTTGTTGTTCCCACCGCTGTAGGTGATTTTAGTAAGTAGGTGCGAACTCAGGCTCATCAGATTTAATATGTGCAACGAATCAGAATGTACATTGTAGTTGGGTAATTAATGATTGTAACTCCTGATCAAATAACACACCCATGTAGCATTACAACCATATATAATGCCTGATAGCAGCATGATGTGTGTTTCATTGATGTAATGCCTATCAGTGCACATCTTGATCAGACTGTGCGGATGCACAGGCTGATCTGGATCTACACTGGCCGCAAAACGCATGTATAAGCCCCATACGCCACATTATAACATTTATCCTACAAGAGTAAAGTAATGGCACCTGGTAGACAAAATGAACCTTATGACAATTGCAACTAATGATTGGGATTCCCGACAACTCTGCAAATATTCTCACTGGCTGCAGTAAAATCAGTATAATTCACTGACTGAATGGCTATCAGTGTACATGTATATTATGAGCGGACTACGTCACTTAAACGGTTAATATGTTGACATATTCAGTGGTTGCGAATACAGTAATGGTAGCTCTTATCAGCAGGCTGCCAATCGTATGCATGTGTAGCAGAATAATGCAATGTACTAATATATCACAGTGCGTTTGGTTTACGTCATTTGTACTTGTTGGTGTCCTGTTTATAGGTGTCCCATTGTATTATCCTATGTTTTTATAGACAGCCTACTGAACTCGCCAAAAAACACGTTTTGTTGGGTTATCATAAATTGACAGGACTGGTACATTTCCGAGACTTTATTTCTTTCTTCAATTAAATAGGTGTGTTCTCATTTATTGACTCCCAAATATATACAAGAGATACTGTTGTATTGATTTTGATTGGAAGCCGAAAAAGCGAATAAACACATATCGAATATGCGGTACGTTGTTTGAGACACAGTCGGAAAAAAAAACAGGTCAATCGTAATCATAAACTTTTGAATCCATCAGACAGTTACCAGAGAGAACAAATTATCAGAACAATTAATAGTATCTTTCTACAGCAATGTTAAAGGCATAGTGTTTCAGATTATGTTTGAAATGTTCAATATTTGTTGTTATTATCACTGTATTGACTGCACATGACCTATGTCCACCAAATGCACCAGTGTTATTGTTTACAATATTGCGTCCTGTTTGTTGAGTGATAACTACATTTACATACTTGTCAATGTTGTAATGCCAGAAACTTTAGTGTATGGTTATAAACCGTGTTCTAAAAAGTTAGAATATCAAGTAACCGAGTCTCTGAATTAAGTTCTTTAACGTGAAATTATGCAGGATCCATTTAACAGTACATACGCTGATTGGCTCCAATGTCGAACGGTCGAAATCGCGTAGCGATGGCAATTTCATTTTCGCAGTATAGCTCATTGAATAGTCCGAATGTGCGTACTAGTTTTGACCTTATAGGTTAGAGGATACCAAATGGTGCGAAATCGCCCAGGGGGTATGAAAAAATTGTCCGGTATAAAACAATAATGCGGGTGTTTTGAGGTCACAGACACCGTTTGCTTGCAAATCTTGATCCATTACTACCCAGTTTCACTTGAGGAACATTTTGTGGTGCCTTTAACACCAGTTTTCAGCATATTTGTAGCATTTAAAAGAAAACACTGAACCTGTTGGTCACGTGACGCAAACAGAGTTTCCGTGGCCAAAACATGTAAACAATATTGGAGGATATGACAAGGTTGGATTTTTATTTTTTAGGAGTAAGTGAACCTATTGTTTAGTTCATGCAGAACCAGTACAGACTGGCTGCAGATCATGTACAAGTGGGTCCCACAGCATCCATACGAATAGTGAAAGTAGGAGAGTCTGGCCTTATTGGATGGCATTCGATTACATTATATAGTAAAACTAGTTGGGTGTCTAACCTATACATAGTTATCCGGCACTACCTAGTGTATCTGAACCACTTCAACGATAACATATGGGCCGCGCTCTGGGAAAACCAGCCTTAATGACAACATTTTCTGATGCGGACACCTTTCAAAAACAATATTCTGAAAAGAAAATGCAATTATGTTTCATAGTTTTTGTTTTATCTCACTTGTTGTAGCACCATGTGAATCACGCACGAAAAAAAAACGTAACGTCATCTAGAAAATGACGTTATTGAAACGGCGACGTTTGTACAATGCAACTCAACAGCCTACAGTACTTTGCTGATAACAGGTGCGTAGCTGCTATTAGGCCAAAAGGCCCGAGAAATGCCCCCGGACCCCCCTAGCGGCCTCGGTCGCTACGCTCGCTCCACATTTGTTTCCCGGGCCTACACATCATTTGCCTCCTGGCTACGCCCCTGGATAAGTTACACTAAATGTATCTACAAGTGTTAGTACTATGTATACTGTCAAACATTGATCAGAATAAAACTATGATATGCACATGTAGTGAACAAAACAAACGCACAACTATCGAGTTTAAATCTATAATTAACCGACCTGCGGCTTCGTAATTTGCCACCATCGCCATAATAGATTCATAATGATATGTATACATGTGTCGTCAGAAAGATACATTACACTTATTTCAGAATGTAGGCCAAAATATAATTGATGTCATTTACAGTTAACTGTGACGTCATTTATTGATGTAGACATTACGTCACCAACGACCAAACAACTAAACGGCATTCCTGCTGTTTGAAATTGTAAATTATATGCACATCGTATCTCTGATTGAAGCAAATTCATTTGTTTTCTGTAGAAATGAATGACTAGAATTTGGATAGGCCTATGGCTGCACATATCAATGACTTTGAACAGCGCCCGATGGGGTCTAGAGGGTAGTCGGACACCCTCGGGGATTTTTTTTAAACAAATTAAAAATCGACAGTCCATTCCTGACTCTCGGAATTACATTTACATCTCAGAAAGCGGGGGCGGGAGGGGGGGGGGGATTCTTTCCTGTGCAGCCAATATGACTGACGGACCGGCTAATGTACCCCGTACTAGCAGGTAGCAGGTATGTGGGAAAATGTTGCGCTGACCCCACTCCCTCGGCCCACCGCCACTACTGCCCCCCACAACCCCTACACACCGAGGGAAGATATTGTTAGCTCTTAAACAGTTCTTGTGCGGGATACCCGTCACGACCCTGTCTATGAATTTACTGCCGGTACTGATTTCTTTTTGTAAATTTTCTTCAAATTTTATGTTCGCATTTATCAACCGTACTATGCAGATTCCTTCATATATTTGTTATTTTCGTGACTGATGTCGCGCGGGACAGCATACGTATTTATTTAGAAAATGGAATGCATAGTTGTTAAAATCGAAAGAACATTCAGAGCAAAATTATCCATTACTATGTATTTTTATATTTGTGTGGGTTTTACTTTTTGATAATGGGTTTACCATTTGAAAAAAATAATATTTTCATAAACATGCAATATTTATACATCAATGTCGGGAAAATGTAGAGATGTAAGGGAGGAAAATGACTCGGAAAGGGGGGGGGAGGGGCGCGAAACGCTACAGGAAACTGTTGCGTGATAACATCCAGGGTATCACAAAGCCAGCTATCCGCCGTTTGGCTCGCCGAGGTGGTGTGAAGCGAATCTCTGGTCTGATCTACGAAGAGACCCGTGGTGTCCTCAAGGTTTTCCTCGAGAATGTAATCTGCAGTCACTAATTACACCGAGCACGCCAATAGGAAGACTGTAACCGCCCTAATACATTAAAGTTGTCCCGATCACAAAATAGATTTCGTTGGAATGAGGATCCACACCCTGCGACATTTGTTCGAAGCGGCTCGTTTGAACATAGACGCGTTTAATCTGCAAATATGGAATGTGAGTGTATTTGCTTTATATTAGTTACACGCCTCCGACTAGAACGGCACTTTAATCAAAAGCAAAGCACGCAAACATACATTGTTTAGTACAATGTGCATGTAGTAAGTAAATTAACAACGATCTGACAAAGTCGGACTTCTTAAATGTAATGTAATGTAAATGTTTGTCTGATCAGTGTCTGCAATGATTGCAAATATACTAGTAAATTTGCTATACATTCATATAACCATATTTACAGGTGGTCATTTTAAAGATTATTTACATTGTTATCAAACGGCAATCGTACGGCTGATTCAATGGGATATTTTTATAAGGTGCATGTAAATGGTAGCAGATACATATACAAATATGTAGGCTACGTCCCTGGTGGCTACAATTATGTTCCCAGTAAGTATATATGCATGTGACACAATACCAACACACGAACTACTAAGACATGTTTGGCCCAGTGTCACCATGATGCGATAGGCCAGGAGCCGTGTATGTTTGGCACTACCATAATTTTGCATCTATGATATATATGAATAGTATTGTATTTGAAACAGGAGCTGGAGCTGAGGTTGAGTTTCGATTTTGCTGACGTCATGTTACGTAATCTAATCTAATCCCTCGCTAATACCATTTAATCCCCCGATAATTCTATTTTGAAAACGGGAGCGCGAAATGAGGATGAAATTGAAATTCGTGGTTGAGCAATATTGCGTAATCCTAATACACGCTTCTTTCCCCGAAGTAGTTAAGCGGATCAGAGAGAGAAAGTTATCAGAGAGAGAGACTGGACAGACAGAAACGTGGATGTATTGTATTATATATATATAGAATGCTGATCTTACTCGCTGGTTTACTGTTTTGACTACTAACAGGCTCCAGTTTTGTTTGAGCAAATCCTATGAAAATTACTCAGCAATCACCAGTGCAACTCACATATTGAAGTCACTATGAAAATTTTCATAACATTGTTCTGAGAAAAACAATAGTCATTATGAAAATTTTCATAAACCGTACTATCACTATGAAAATTATCATAAGTCGTACAATCGATCTCACTATGAAAATTTTCATAAACCGTCATATTCCCTCTCACTATGAAAATTTTCATAGACCGTAATATTCCCTCTCACTATGAAAATTTTCATAGACCGTCATATTTCCTCTCACTATGAAAATTTTCATAACATTGTTCTGAGAAAAACAGTAGTCATTATGAAAATTTTCATAAACCGTACTGTCACTATGAAAATTAATCATAAGCCGTACAATCGATTCACAAGGAAAATTTTCATAAACCGTCATATTCCCTCTCACTATGAAAATGTTCATAGACCGTCATATTCCCTCTCACTATGAAAATTTTCATAAGCCGTAATATTCCCTCTCACTATGAAAATTTTTCATAAACCGTAATATTCCCTCTCACTATGAAAAATTTGCTTAAGCAGTACTATCCCTCTCACTATGAAGATTTTCATAAACCGTCATATTCCCTCTCACTATGAAAATTTTCATAAGCCGTAATATTCCCTCTCACTATGAACATTTTCATAGACCGTCATATTTCCTCTCACTAAGAAAATTTACATAAGGACAGTAATATGCCCTCTCACTATGAAAATGTTCATAGACCGTCATATTCCCTCTCACTATGAAAATTTTCATAAGGACAGTAATATGCCCTCTCACTATGAAAAATTTCATAGACCGTCATATTCCCTCTCACTATGAAAATTTGCATAAGCCGTAATATTCCCTCTCACTATGAAAATCTTTTTAAACCGTACAATCGCTCTCACTATGAAAATTTTCATAAACCGTAATATTCCCTCTCACTATGAAAATTTTCTTAAGCCGTACTATCCCTCTCACTTTAAAGATTTTCATAAACCGTCATATTCCCTCTCCACTATGAAAATTTCATAAGCCGTACTATCCCTCTTTAACTATGAAAATTTTTCTTAAACCGTACAATCGCTCTCACTATGAAAAATGTCTTAAGCCGTACAATTGCTCTCACTATGAAAAGTTCATAAAATGTACGATCGCTCTCGCTATGAAAATTTTCATAAACCGTACAATTCCTCTCACTATGAACATTTTCATAAACCGTAACATCGCTCTCGCTATGAACATTTTCATAAACCGTACAATTCCTCTCACTATGAACATTTTCATAAACCGTAACATCCCTCTCACTATGAAAATTTTCATAAACCGTAATATTCCCTGTCACTATGAAAAGTTTCATAAACCGTAATATTCCATCTCAATATGAAAAGTTTCATAAGCCGTACTATCATAAAATGTCCGATCGCTCTCGCTATGAAACCATACAATTCCTCTCACTATGAAAAAATCCATAAGCCGTACAATCGCTCTCACTGTGAAAAACATTTTCATAAATCGTAACATCCCTCTTAACCGTACTATATATTGAAGTCACTATGCAAAACTCCGATCAGAATTCTCAATATGCCGTATCTTGTCATTGCGTGGTTAATATTAAAATGGTGATTGTGATGGTAAAACTTTTAAAAAAAGCTATCCTAATTGTGTGTAGAAATAAGAAAAATTCCAGAAAATAACAATTGTCAAGAAAATAAAAATTAGCCTCTTAAAGCTTATTATTAGATGAAGGTCAGTAAGACTAGCGTGGTAGTCGTGTTGTGTGACTATCCATAAAATCGCAATTTTTTTTTTTTTTTTTTAAATAAGGCATATGCCGGGATCATATAAAAGGCCGTGTTTACATTTTGGATAGTCAGATAAGCAGTACGATTGTCACAGTCATATTACTGATATTCCATTAATAATAGGTCTTAGAGGTGATTTTTTTGTTTCCATAGCAATGTTTATCTTTTTACAGTTTTCCGGCTACACCATTGGGAACTTTCTAACCATGTTCCCACTACTGCCACTAGCTATCACTGTTGGAGTCTATGTGTGTATGTACGGAAGACAAAACATGAAGATCATCGTATGACATTTAATATACGTACGTCATTGCATCAACTAAACAACCTATTCAAAATGCGTCAAAGCAGTATGCGTATCTTTAGAACTTCTAAGATCCGAAGAGAATGTAATTCATTGATTCCTAATGTGTAAATAAATATAATACGAATATTTTACAATTACTTGGAATGTTAGTTTCTAACATTGACTCTTATTACTGGCACAAGTATACTGGCCATCCATTACCAAAGCATCATTTCAGTTTGTAATATTATTCAACAAAGCACTACTTTGTTATGATAAAATACAAAGCTGCATATCCTGTTGATAGGCCAGTTGCATGCCACAAAACACATGACCACGATTTGAAAACGTGAATTTATTTATACTGACGTTAAACGGCCTGTCAACAGCTAACGCCATATGAGATACGCCATTTAATTTTGCAATAAAGAACATGAAATTACCTAAGAACATGAAATTACAGAAACTGTGATAATTCTGTAAATTACATCGAAAGATAAACTCATTTTCATAGGAAATGTGGAATGGTCCCACACTTGCTGTGAACATTTTATTTTTCATGAGATATTGCACATGTTCCTAGACAAAATATCACATTAGGCCGGGTTTACTGGTTCGAATCCCAAATTTCACCTGTTGTGAAAGAGGGACAATTCCAACAATCAGTATTGGATATTTGCAATTAATTTCGACAGTTCTATTGGTACAATCTATGTCACATTCAAACGAGTACCACTGAAACCGGTACTGGCAGACATTTCTATCATTATCAGTATAACATTGGCACAGTCCACGGACTCAAATTGACAAATACAATACCGGTATAACCAGATTTGCAATGCATGCACAGACGTGTCTAGTAGTCGTGTTTAGTGGTTTTAGCGTTGACTATAAGAAAAGAACGGGATACACTTTTCAATAGGACATACAATCAGCGAAGTTAATACCGCTCAGCTATATACTATATGTGATGATCATTACATTTGCAGGTTGAATAGCGAATAGTGTAGACTATGACCAGAGTGCACCGATACGCAGACTGATCTTCGTTTACACTAAACACGACTACTAGACACGTATGTGCATGCATTGCAAATCTGTTTATACCGGTATCGATGTGTGCATTGTTTAATTGTGGTATATATCAGTATATGTATGCCACGTTTTACAAATATCTCTAAAATACTAGAAAGCTAGGATATGCATGCCTAGCGTGTCGTTAGACGTCCGGCGAACTGCTATGTTATGGAATGAACGTCACTCTATGTGAGTGGTATCATACTCATGTTGGTAAACATCCATTCTTACGAAGTTGCATGCATACTCGTTACATGCAGCATAGGTGAAATGCACAGTATAAAGTATAATTTGTATAAATAGATGACATATTGATAAAGGTTTTACATTACGTATACAGGCAGATTATAACAAGTAGTTAACATATAAAGGATATGACGTGCCACCAATTTGCATCAGAACAAAGTGCCCACAACATTAATATGATAAAAGATGACGAAACATCAGTTTGGGCACACACATTCCAGTTTGTAACATAGGTAGATGCCCATTCTTGTTTTGATATGACATGTTTCGTGCAAATAAACATTCATTTACCAGGCGTATATTAATTTGTATTATTATATTAACAACAATACATTTTCAGAAACCTCACGATAACTGGCACAGATCATTACAATTCCGCATATCTGATGTGACATGTCGATCTATAACAAGATGCCCTCTATAGACAAAGAAGCTGATGTCGTGTCTGCCTAACAGTACTCAAAATAAACAAACATTCGGTGAAAAGCCGACTGAGTTCACCCTTATGCTACGAAAACATTTGCAATAACATAAAATTAACACAAAAAAAAAGGCAAACAAAACATTTATCTCACTGACATAGCGTTAAAGCTAAGTTGTTATAAATATATTTTATGGCGTAAGACCCGTGTTTTTAAAAAGCACAACACCTGCCAAATATGTGTTGCGACCGACTTTTATGCTCATTTGCATACAAGATGTAAGACCACACATTTCACTCTCCACACCAGGAAATTGTGTTCTCACTACCATTACGTTTTGGGACTATGTAGGCTAGAACTATTGTTTATGTTTAATGCTGAACACAATTATTTGTATTTTGTATTTGTTATTCCACCGACAAGTGGACGGATGTTAACTGCAATATAAATTAACAACTTAACACCGACCACTAGTCAGTATGCGATAATTGATGCAGTCCAAGTATAGCAACGTTTACGATGAGTTAATAATTGTATTTATTGCATAAAATGGGCAGTCGCAGTGCATAACACAGTTTAATAAAAATCTTAAAACACTAGACTAAGTGTAATAAATGTGCACATTAGCTCGTTACTGAAAACAATTTTGGTGACCAGTGCAGCTTCAATGTATGATGATGTGCTTATGCAATAAATAAATCTTAACATGTGTATGATTTAATATGGTATTTATTGAACTCGTTTACTAATTGAATAAGAAACGAGGTTATGTCGAGTTTCTTTTGCAATTAGTCAAGGAGTAGAAAAATAAAAAAACTCGTTTAATAAATACCATGTTAAACCATCACTCATGTAATATTTTCTATTTGCTATTTCATTATTGATTTGATTTATTTGTTAACGTCTCACAAATACGGACAACATACCCTCGCCCCCTGTATAGCCCCACTTCGTCCGCCTGGGCAGCAGGCCGTGAATTTCCCTTCCAATACACTCGCTCTCCCCTCGAGTGAAGGAGGCAGCGGAGATTCCCAGCACCGACTTGATGAAGAAGCGTCTAGAAGCAGGACACACGGATCAAAATACATCATTGCGTGTTCACTAATGTTGGATGGGAACTTCACCTGATGACACACACATTGTAATTCTACTTCATGGTTTTATTTATGGATACTGAGGACATAATTGCTGCGAACTTTGTAGACTCTGATCGAAATAGGTGGACGTACGAGCGTATGTGTCGGTACCGGTTCAACTAGTCGAATGTGCTACATGTACATGTTCAGTTTTTGTGAGAACATCGCGCATACAATGTATCATATTGATCTCTTCGCAGCTTAAACCTCAGATCGACCAAGAGCCAACAGTTGTATAAAGGCTGCCTTGTTTATCAAGCATGATTTCACTGTAACAGCTGTATGGTCAATCATCTGTTTATATAGCACATACCGATGTTTGATTATTTACAATACATGTAGTCTATCTTCTCCCTGTGACATTCGTGTTTGTACACAATTTATTTACAGATGAGCAATGACGCTGACTCTATTGATTGATATTAAACAATAGTGTGTATATGTGTAGCTGTACATCAATTCAACATACACCAGGATAACAATATAAACTAATCGATCAAAGTACTGGCTAAGCGGACAGGTCCCATTAAACGCACATTACTATGGTCGCTCGTTATGGACATTTCGTCTTTTCGTTTCGCTAAGTATATAAAGTCGATAATTTACGCCGCATAAATTTACGCATCGCAAATTAGCGCCTCGAATAAACGAAGAGACGAAATGTTCATAACGAGCCACCATACATTGTACAGTAATTTTCGGGCGCGGGCTCAGAAACACCGAAACGCAATAAAATTACATTCGCGATCTAAAGACAAATATCATACTGTGAAGTATCAGCAGGCTTACTTATAATTAATTTCATCA
>JAQRGA010000206.1:0-17079 GCA_029237695.1 Conchocele bisecta
ATATAAATGGTGATTCAATGTTATGTTTTTGAGAAGAAATGTAAATCTTACTTGTATATATAATCTAACATGATATATTTAAAAACATTCGCTATGTTTTATTTATTTTTATTTTTAAATATAAAGTAACACTAAATTAACAAAATTAAAACATACATAGTACATCTGGCCTGAGATGGTGGGCTGACTTGACCCTGGTCCGACTTGACCATGCATGTGGGCCAACTTGACCTGTATTCATATACCATGTGTATTCTTTATTGAAGAGCGCACTCATGCGCAGGGGGAAAATACAGCTAAAATTCCTTAATTAATTGAACTATTATCTGGCGTTATTAACAACTAAAGTTTAAGTTCACAGTCATGAAATTTGTTTACTTATTTAAAATTCTCTTTTATAGTTCATTTGTCTCTGGACTAATTCTAAAAGTAATATTTATGATGACGATTTACAGAGCGGGATTAGTGCTTTTCCCCCCTAAAGAAAAATAGCTGAATTGGTCATGTGATGTTAGTGTGACGTCACGCCGACTTCCAGAATTGATTCTGATTGGTCTAGGCGCTTATTTAGAGGGGCGCCAACTGTGAGGTCCTTTGTAAGACACTAGCACCCAATCGTGTTACCCCATAGTTGCGGGATGTAAGGCAGAACAATGTCCCGTAAACCATAGACGTGCCTGGCCTAGTAGCGAATCCGATACGAGACCCCATTTTCATAACCAGACAACCCCAAGGCCCCCTGGGTGATAGTGTCTTACAAGGGACCTCCCCATGGACGCCCCTCAGAATGAAATGTTTCATGGAATCTGATTGGTCTAGGCACTCATTTAGTTGTGGCCCATAATTCAGAAAATATTAAACATCCGTTCCTGGACGTTTACGGGAGATTTTACATGTACGTTCCGCAACTAGGCACTCATTGTATCCCCCGGACTCCGTCGGGGGATACTATGGATTTGACAGCGCGCCGCGTCCGCGTCCGCGGTCCGCGGTCCGCGTCCGCGGTCCGCTGCAGACACTTCTTGTCCGGAGCATAACTCGAACACCCTTTGGAATATTTTCATGAAACTTCACACATGCATAGACCACGACCCGAAGGTGTGTCGCGCACAAGAATGACAACTCTTGCATAGCTAATTTTTTATTTATCTTCCTTTTTTGTTTCTCGCACTGATTTCGTGTCCGGAGCATAACTCCACCACCCTTTCGAATATTTTCATGAAACTTCACACATGCATAGACCACAACCCGAGGGTGTGTTGCGCACAAGAATGACAACTCTTGCATAGCTAATTTGAGTTATCTACCTTTTTTGTTTCGCGTACTGACTGACCATAACTCGACCACCCTTTGGAATATTTTTATGAAACTTAACACATTCAATTAGACCACGAACCGAAGGTGTGTCGTGCACAAGAATGACAACTCTTGCATAGCTAATTTTTTAGTTATCTCCCTTTTTTGTTTTCGCTCACTGATTTCCTGTCCGGAGCATAACTCGACCACCTTTGGAATATTTTCATGAAACTTCACACATGCATAGACCAGGACCCGGAGGTGTGTCGCGCACAAGAATGACAACTCTTGCGTAGCTAATTTTTCAGTTATCTCCTTTTTTGTTTTGCGCACTCTACAAACTGGACAATAATGCATGAAGACCTGTTTTTCTGGTCTGCTCTGTACACCTTTTCTCGTGTGCTCTGTACACCTTACCTGTAGAGAGAACAATAGAAACTGGGAGAGAACCATGTGCTAGCATGGGCTAGTATGTGCAGATGTCCAGTGCTTGACCACTGTTGACCAGGTAATTTATACAGGTAAATTACTACATTGGGTACTGTGTTGAAAATATTGTGGCATTATGTGGACCTGTGCAGATATATGTAGATAATATAGGACTATAAAAAAAGCTGGTCTCCAATAGCAAGCATTATTATTTTTTAAACATTTTTTTAATTTTTTTTTTTTTTTTTTTCATTTTTTTTTTTCATTTTTTTTTTTCAAATTATTTTTCAATTTGACTGAACAAAAAATCTGGGCTCCCAGTAGCAAGCATTATTATTTTTAAACTTTTTTTTTCCATTCCATTTTTTTTTTTTTCCATTTTTTTTTTATTTTTTCATTTTTTTTCTTCATTTTTTTTTTCATTTTTTTTTTCAAATTATTTTTCAATTTTTGTCCAGTAGCATAAGGTCGTAAGTGCTATATACAGACTATTCACCTGTGTATGTGCTAGCATGTGCAACTGACCACTGACCACTTACAGGTAATTTATACAGGTAAATGATTATATTACATTTCCGTAAACTGTGTTGAAAATATTGTGGCATTATGTGGACCTGTGCAGATATATGTAGATAAACATAGGACTATTAAAAGAAATTCTGGGCTCCAGTAGCAAGCATTAATTATTTTTAATTTTTAAACTTTTTTTCTTTTTTTTCCATTTTATTTTTTCATTTTTTTTTTTCAAATTCTTTTTCAATTTTTGTCTAGTAGATAAGGTCGTAAGTGCTATATACAGACTATTATCATATAACAAAACAATTATTGACTAGTGAGCCATAGAATATAATCTGATATTCTATGGTTCACTAGTCAATAATTGTATAATATGTTCGGGCCAGTGAAAATTGCTTTCGGGCCCAGGCTCGAGGTCAAGGCGGGACAAGGCGAGGCATCTGATTCCGCGGAATTCTTCTTTACTTATCTCCCTTTGTTGTTTCGTGCTCTGATTTTGTATCCAGAGCATAACTCGAACACGCATATACGCATTGCTCTAATGGTCCTCTACCGCCCTGTGCCAAATCCACGTTCGTTCTGCCCCGTCAAGCCCAGGGTCAAGGTCACATACTTAGTGCTTCAAAAACATTAACGCTTGGGTAAATATCTTATACTTTTCTTGTTTTCTTTCATGGATCATGGATCATCTTCATATTTCATATACGCATTGCTCTAATGGTCCTCTACCGCCCTGTGCCAAATCCACGTTCGTCCTGCCCCACCAATCCCAGGGTCAAGGTCACATACTTGGTGCTTCAAAAACTTTAACGGTCAGGTAAATATCTTATAATTTTTATTTCCATTCACGATCAACTTCATATTTCATATACGCGTTGCTCTAATGGTCGTCTACCGCCCTGTGCCAAATCCACGTTCGTCCTGCCCCGCCAAGCCCAGGTCAAGGTCACATACTTAGTGCTTCAAAAACTTAACGCTCGGGTAAATATCTTATAATTTCTGTTTCTTTCATGGATCATCTTCATATTTCATATACGCATTGCTCTAATTGTCCTCTACCGCCCTGTGCCAAATCCACGTTCGTCCTGCCCCCGCCAATCCCAGGGTCAAGGTCACATACTTGGTGCTTCAAAAACTTTAATGCTCAGGTAAATATCTTATAAGTTTTCTTTCCATTCACGGATCAACTTCATATTTCATATATGCGTTGCTCTAATGGTCCTCTACCGCCCTGTGCCAAATCCACGTTCGTCCCGCCCCCGCCAATCCCAGGGTTAACATCATACGCTGAGGTAAATATCTTATAATTTCTGTTTTCTTTCACGGATCAGCTTCATATTTCATATATGCATGGCTCTAATGGTCCTCTACCGCCCTGTGCCAAATCCACGTTTGTCCTGCCCCCGCCAAGCCCAGGGTCAAGGTCACATACTTGGTGCTTCAAAAACTTTAACGCACAGGTAAAAGAAAATTTTGACTTGCAATTTGGCCTCATTTATTATCAAAGCGATATGTGGGACATCCGTGTTCTATGAACACATTTTCTAGTTTATTAAACTTCACACATGCATAGAAGACGACCCAAAGGTGTGTCGCACGTAAGAATGACAACTCTTGCGTCGTTAATTTCTTAGTTATCTCCCTTTGTTGTTTCGTGCACTGATTTCGTGTCTGGAGCATAACTCGAACACCCTTTGGAATATTTTCATGAAACTTCACACATGCATAGACCACGACCTAAAGGTGTGTCCGCAAGAATGACAACTCTTGCATCACTAATTCTTTAGTTATCTCCCTTTGTTTTTCCGTCACTGATTTTGTCTCCGGAGCATAACTCGAACACCCTATTTTCAAACTACTTGTGTATCTGGGGAGGGGGATATACATGCGCTTGTCGACAAGCGTCCATTTCTAGTTTAGAAGGGCGTCAGCGGTGAGGTCCCTTGTAAGACACCAGCACCACCTATTGTAGTCATGGCGCGACGTAATCAAGCAAAATCGCATGTGAGCGTATATAGACTTCCCTGGATAAAAGTAACACAAACTAGTAATTCTGAAAGAAATGTTATCATTGTCTAGAGATTAAATATTGCCGTTTCAGAAACTGGTCCCCGATATATATTTTACATAATGATTTTGGTTGCCACTGACCTGGTCATTTTACTCGGGTACAGACAGACGTTTACGTGAGATTTTGCTGAGTTACGTTCTGCAACTAGACCTCCTTTAACCTGTCAACCAGAGACTCTCATAACCGCACACACAAACCCTACTCTCTGAGTGAACACCCCCCCGGACATACATGTAACTGCTCAAACTGCATTCTTTTGTAATTTATTCCTTTTAAATCATCTCACGTCCAGTACGGTACGTGTGGACACCATTGTCACATTACTCAAAGAAATTAATCGACACATATATGGATATTTCACCATTTTGGCACATTTATATAGTAAAAAATACAACATTTTATAGAATAACTACGGTACGAGGTTTGCATATTGCGTAATATTATCATTAAAATATGCAATGAGTATCTACCAGTACAACGGTCTGCAAAACCACCGAGTTGTTCTCTATATACCGGGTTTACTGACGGACTTAACATTCTCACACGTGGGTGTGTATTGTCCCCGCCGTGAGAATTTTAATCCCGCCACATATAATGCATGTTTTTGCGTTTGTTTGTAATTTGTTCCTTTTAAATCATCTCACGTTCAATACGGTACGTGTGGACACCATTGTCACATTACTCAACAATATTAATCGACAGACATATGGATATTTCAGTATTTTGGCACATTTATATAGTAAAAAATGCAACATTTTATAGAATAACTACGTACGATGTTTGCATATTGCGTAATATTACCATTAAAATATGCAATATGTGTATACCAGCACAACGGTCTGCAAAACCACCTAGTAGTTCAATATAAACCATATAAACCAGTTTTATTGACGGACTTAACATTCTCACGGGTGGGTGTGTATTGTCCCCTCCGTGAGAATTTTAATCCCGCCACATATAATGCATGTTTTTGCGTTCTTTTGTAATTTATTCCTTTTAAATCATCTGACGTCCAGTACGGTACCTGTGAACACCATTGTCACATTACTCAAAGAAATTAATCGACAAATATATTGATATTTCAGCATTTTGGCACATTTATATAGTAAAACATACAACATTTTATAGAATAACTACGGTACGAGGTTTGCTTATTGCGTAATATTATCATTACAAATATGCAATGAGTATCTACCAGTACAACGGTCTGCAAAACCACCAAATTGTTCTCTATAAACCGGGTTTACTGACGGACTTAACATTCTCACGGGTGGGTGTGTATTGTCCTAGGCGAGGTGCTACTTCTCAGAAAGGCTATAATTAAGGAGTTCGCTCAACACCCCCCACATAAAAGGTTTGACCCATGGATTTGATAGATATATCATTGTGGATCATCGCTAGGTACAGTGTACGCCTGTCATGTGGTGCCATTTCAAAATATGCATATTTTCAAGATGGCGCCCAATTATTTCAATAATATTTCTTTTGAAGCACACACACACACGTAACATTCTTTCAGGTGAACCTAATGGCAATAACATCATTGGTAGTTAGTTAAGAATGGTTAATGATGGTGTTGATATCATTCTATGTCGTATAAATCCAATATGGCTGCTAAAAAATCCAAAATGGCCGCCATATTATAGTAAAAAACACACATAGTCATTTACATCTGAATTTGTGAGTTAATCTCAAGGAATTAAGACATTTACCACATTGACCACATTCCAACGTCCATTGACCTCGCCTGGGCCTTAGTCAGATTGTGTCGTAAAACATTGTTCGTAGTCGAGACAGAAGCTGATTCAAGAGAGATACAACATGTTCCCAGCTGGAGTGGATTCAACACAATGATGCAGTCCGATATGCCCTTGGTTACGACAATCGGATATTGTCCTATGATTAATGCCTCATCCACTGACTATAGCACTATATACACAGTGCTTAAGACCGTGCAGAAAATTGTGAAAAGTGTTGGACAATCCGAGTGTGTCATAACATTTGACTTACTTATCTACAAGAAAGCTAAAGAGATACAATGGCGACGGTCTGACGAATTTGAAGACTTGACAATTCGCATGGGTGGTTTCCACATTGCCCTGAACTATTTGGCTGTACTGGGAAAAATGTTCGACAACTGTGGTCTAGAAGATCTCGTTGTTGAATCTGGGGTATATGCTAGTGGTACCACAGCCGAACTACTCAAAGGAAAGGAGTATAATCGTGGAGTTAGAGCACATAAGTTAGTGGCAGAGGCAATGTTCCGGCTAAAATGGACGGAATTCTGTTCTTGGCTCAAAGATGCGAATAACGAACCGGCTCAACATGAAGTTATACGTGCACTCATTGTCGATCTTCACACAGATATCGTCGAAAATAATGAACTATCCAACTCGTTGGAAACGCTTTCGTCTGTTATGACCCCACTCATTGAACAGTTCCGAGAATTCGAAACAGAAGGGCATGCTGCTTCCCAATTGTTCTCATTCTGGGATATCTATCTTGGTAAACATGCTGTTACATTTCATCAGGGCAGAGCGTTCAGGCAATTGGCTGTTACATTTGACAGCAACAGCTGGGATGACACCATACTTCTACGCCATGGATCGGATGAGCTACTCCCGATGGCTACCGATATACCTGGCAGACATGAACCAGCTGCCAGAGAGACACCCTGAAGTGTACGACAAGTTCGTCAATGGGAACCATGCAGTGAGTAGATCGAAGCAACCATTCGCACGAGTGTGGACCGATATGGCATTGGAGCAAACCATCAACCGAGACAGTAAGAACAGCGGTGGGATAATAGGCATCAGACAGCGACCGGAAGCTTTAGAACGGTGGTTCCTGACATCGCATGAGCGAGCGGCGATTACGACAGCATTGCGAAATATGTGTGGAATCGGAGAGTCTGAACGTGTTGGGACACATAAAGACTGTGTACAGTCAATAATTGAACGTGACGAGTCGGATGTTCAGAAGTTAGTTGAAGTCATTACATCTAAAGCGATGGCAAATCCATTCCAATTTGATAAACTGCAAGCTGATGATAATGACATATCGCCGCTGACGAACATCGCAACAGGACTCGTCGCTTCCCAAAACGTCAGCAATAGCCTTTTGGGTGCCAAGACAATTGGAGAGCTAAATCGCCAGATACGGATGTAATGGTGCTGTGTATTGCCTTTTCGATGAAATTGCCTGTGATCAACTCTGGTTTAAGACCGGTACTCGAGACAACCTCCGTTTCATTCCAATTCACATACTTCGTGAAGTACTTGGTGAAGATCTGTGTCCCTCACTTCACGGGTTCCATGCTATAACAGGTTGCGACTCGATGTCATCATTCTTTGGAATGGGCAAGAAAAGAGCATTTTCTGTCCTTGACGACAATGATGATCTACAGATACCATGTACTGGATACCATTGTCACATTACTCAACAAAATTAATCGACAGACATATGGATATTTCAGTATTTTGTCACATTTACATAGTAAAAAATGCAACATTTTATAGAATAACCAGCACAACGGTCTGCAAAACCACCTAGTAGATCAATATAAACCAGTTTTATTGACAGACTTAAAATTTTCACGGCTAAAAATTCTCACACCCGCAGCGTGAGCCCCTTAAGCTGCTATGTCTTGGCTGAAAATTCTCACGGACTTAAGGGGCTCACGCTACACCGGCAACTGTCTCACCCACGAAGGGCATGGTCAGGGGGTGGATAGCCATCATTGTAGGAAGCTATTGATGAAGATTGGTAAATGATCCGACTGGAGTATCAGGAGATATAAAACTTTGGACATGCTCAGTAATTGTTGATGCCTACGACACCTATGCCAGAATTGTGACCGCAATGTCTCACTTTCCACTGATATGAGTGAGACAAAAAACTTCATCATTATTACCATATATCGAGCAACTTCCTGTGCATTGACTGAATACACGCTGGTCGATAACACAATACTGTATCCTGCATTGACTTGGTATGCACAGCCAGGTCACAACTGCTTTCTCTGACATTCCATTGGTTGAATTGGGATGGATTGTGGCTGAGGGGTTAGAACACCTGACTTCCAATCCGGAGGTTGTGGGTTCAAACCTCGCCTAGGCCATCAAAAATACTTTCATATTATTTTATCCCACTGGTCTGTCGGATGAGACTTTAAACTGTGATCCCGTCTCTATGTGACCTTAGCTTTTGGTGGGACGTTAAAACCTTTCACTTTCACTTTTTTTCCATTGGTTGAAAGGCGTCACATGACATCAGTGAAATGATGCACATACAATGTCTGCATTGTTTTCAGCAAAAATCATTTTACATTTGACTGTCCTTTATCATAAAACCTTACCTGATAAATAAAAAACATGCACGTGCCCTTCGATATCAATTTGATCAGGCTCTTGGAAATGGTAGGAATTCCTCAGGGAGCCTCGGAATTACTACCGATAGTCAGGTTTTTTTTCTAGCCTTGCCTGATAACTTGATATGGAAAGATGCTAGCCTGATATTCTTCACATGTGGTTGTGACTGGAGAAATGGGGCTTATGGGTTTTGCTTTGCGACCAGTGTAGATTCAGATCAGCCTGTACATACGCAGTCTGATCAGGATCTGCACTCTTTGACGTGTTCACCATTCCATCAATGGAACACTCGTCATGCTTCTAACGAGCAATATATATTCTCATCAGGAAACAGTGCTATTTAATCAGAAGCCACACTGTTTCTCAAATCCCATAAGCCCATTTCCCATTGTGACAGTCACATATGTGTGTGTACTACCGCTTCAGCCACAGTGTACGAGAATGCAGGAGCTAAAGACAACAAAGGTGAAGAGAATGTGTATGAAAATCCAGAGATCACTAAATTGGCACCAAAGCCACAACCAACACGGGTACGTACAAAATCATAGTCATTGCTAGGTGAACAAAATGTCCCAAAATAAATGCGTATAGTCGCCACCCTTTCTGTCTGCCTGTCTGTCCAAGATTTGCATTAAGGTTTTGGGCACCAACTATCTTTGTAGCTGTAAGTCGGATTGGCTTGAAACTTCATAATATTATGTGTATTAGTCGGTATTCATATTTTCATTCTGTGTTAAAGTCTTTTTACATAAACGGTTAGAGGTATACATCAGTGTTCTGGGTGACTGGATAGAGACCGTAAATCCTACTGTCAATAATACATGTATGGGAGAATGTTTAGGGAGTTGGGTGACTGGATAGATACCGTAAATCATACTGTCAATAATACATGTATGGAATAATGTTTAGGGAGGCGTGTGACTGGCTAGAGACCGTAAATCCTACTGTCAATAGTACATGTATGGGAGAATGTTTAGGGAGGTGGGTGACTGGATAGAGACCGTAAATCATCCTGTCATCAATACCTGTATGGGAGAATGTTTTGGGAGGTGGGTGACTGGATAGATACCGTAAATCATACTGTCAATAATACATGTATGGGAGAATGTTTAGGGAGGCGGGTGACTTAATAGAGACCGTAAATCATACAGTCAAAAATACATATATGGGAGAATGTTTAGGGAGGTGGGTGACTGGATAGAGACGTAAATCATCCTGTCATTAATACATATATCGGAGAATATTTAGGGAGGTGGGTGACTGGATAGAGACCGTAAATCATAATGTCAATAATCATGTATGGGAGAATGTTTAGGGAGGTGGGTGACTGGATAGAGACCGTAAATCATACTGTCAATAATACATGTATGGAAGAATGTTTAGGGAGGCGTGTGACTGGCTAGAGACCTTAAATCCTACTGTCAATGATACATGTATGGGAGAATGTTTAGGGAGGCAGGTGACTGGATAGAGACCATAAATCATACTGTCAATAATACATGTATGGGAGAATGTTTATGGAGGTGGGTGACTGGATACAGACCGTAAATCCTACTGTCAATAATACATGTATGGGAGAATGTTTAGGGAGGCAGGTGACTGTATAGAGACCATAAATCATACTGTCAATAATACATGTATGGGAGAATGTTTATGGAGGTGGGTGACTGGATACAGACCATAAATCCTACTGTCAATAATACTTGTATGGGAGAATGTTTAGGGAGGTGCGTGACTGGATAGAGACCGTAAATCATACTGTCAATAATACATGTATGGGAGAATGTTGAGGGAGGCGGGTGACTGGATAGAGACCGTAAATCCTACTGTCAATACTACATGTATGGGAGAATGTTTAGGGAGGCGGGTGACTGGATAGAGACCTTAAATCCTACTGTCAATGATACATGTATGGGAGAATGTTTAGGGAGGCAGGTGACTGATAGAGACATTCATAAACTACTGTCAAGTATACATGTATGGGAGAATTTTTAGATGAGGTGGGTGACTGATACAGACCGTAAATCCTACTGTCAATAATACATGTATGGGAGAATGTTTAGGGAGGACGGAGCCGTACTGATACGAGACTGTAAAGCTGACTGTCTAATAATACACATGGGAGAATATTTAGGGAGGTGTGTGACTGGATAGAGACCGTAAATCCTACCGTCAATAATACATGAAAGGGATAATGTTTAGGGAGAGTGTGACTGGATACAGACGTAAATCATACTGTCAATAATACATGTATGGGAGAATGATTAGGGAGGTGGGTGACTGGATAGAGACCGTAAATCATACTGTCAATAATACATGTATGGGAGAATGTTTAGGGAGGTGGGTGACTGGATAGAGACGTAAATCCTACTGTCAATAATACATGTATGGGAGAATGTTTAGGGAGGTGGGTGACTGGATAGAGACCGTAAATCATACTGTCAATAATACATGTATGGGAGAATGTTTAGGGTGGCGGGTGACTTAATAGAGACCGTAAATCATACAGTCAAAAATACATGTATGGGAGAATGTTTAGGGCGGTGGGTGACTGGATAGAGACCGTAAATCCTACTGTCAATAATACATGTATGGGAGAATGTTTAGGGAGGTGGGTGACTCGATAGATACCGTAAATCATACTGTCAATAATACATGTATGGGATAATGTTTAGGGAGGTGGGTGACTGGATAGACACCGTAAATCCTACTGTCAATAATACATGTATGGGAGAATGTTTAGGGTGGTGGGTGACTGGATAGAGACCTTAAATCATACTGTCAATAATACATGTATGGAAGAATATTTAGGGAGGCGTGTGACTGGATAGAGACCGTAAATCCTACTGTCAATAATACATGTATGGGAGAATGTTTAGGGAGGTGGGTGACTGGATAGATACCGTAAATCATACTGTCAATAATACATGTATTGGAGAATGTTTAGGGAGGTGGGTGACTGGATAGAGACCGTAAATCATACTGTCAATAATACATGTATGGAAGAATGTTTAGGGAGGCGTGTGACTGGCTAGAGACCGTAAATCCTACTGTCAATAGTACATGTATGGGAGAATGTTTAGGGAGGTGGGTGACTGGATAGAGACCGTAAATAATCCTGTCATCAATACCTGTATGGGAGAATGTTTTGGGAGGTGGGTGACTGGATAGATACCGTAAATCATACTATCAATAATACATGTATGGGAGAATGTTTAGGGAGGCGGGTGACTTAATAGAGACCGTAAATCATACAGTCAAAAATACATATATGGGAGAATGTTTAGGGAGGTGGGTGACTGGATAGAGACGTAAATCATCCTGTCATTAATACATATATCGGAGAATATTTAGGGAGGTGGGTGACTGGATAGAGACCGTAAATCATAATGTCAATAATGCATGTATGGGAGAATGTATAGGGAGGTGGGTGACTGGATAGAGACCGTAAATCATACTGTCAATAATACATGAATGGAAGAATGTTTAGGGAGGCGTGTGACTGGCAAGAGACCTTAAATCCTACTGTCAATGATACATGTATGGGAGAATGTTTAGGGAGGCAGGTGACTGGATAGAGACCATAAATCATACTGTCAATAATACATGTATGGGAGAATGTTTATGGAGGTGGGTGACTGGATACAGACCGTAAATCCTACTGTCAATAATACATGTATGGGAGAATGTTTAGGGAGGCGGGTGACTGGATAGAGACTGTAAAGCCTACTGTCAATAATACACGTATGGGAGAATATTTAGGGAGGTGTGTGACTGGATAGAGACCGTAAATCCTACCGTCAATAATACATGAAAGGGATAATGTTTAGGGAGACGTATGACTGGATAGAGACGTAAATCATACTGTCAATAATACATGTATGGGAGAATGTTTAGGGAAGTGGGTGACTGGATAGAGAACGTAAATCCTACTGTCAATAATACATGTATGGGAGAATGTTTAGGGAGATGGGTGACTGGATAGAGACTGTAAATCATACTGTCAATAATACATGTATGGGAGAATGTTTAGGGTGGCGGGTGACTTAATAGAGACCGTAAATCATACAGTCAAAAATACATGTATGGGAGAATGTTTAGGGCGGTGTGTGACTGGATAGAGACCGTAAATCCTACTGTCAATAATACATGTATGGGAGAATGTTTAGGGAGGTGGGTGACTGGATAGAGACCGTAAATCCTACCGTCAATAATACATGAAAGGGATAATGTTTAGGGAGACGTGTGACTGGATACAGACGTAAATCATACTGTCAATAATACATGTATGGGAGAATGTTTAGGGAGGTGGGTGACTGGATAGAGACGTAAATCCTACTGTCAATAATACATGTATGGGAGAATGTTTAGGGAGGTGGGTGACTGGATAGAGACCGTAAATCATACTGTCAATAATACATGTATGGGAGAATGTTTAGGGTGGCGGGTGACTTAATAGAGACCGTAAATCATACAGTCAAAAATACATGTATGGGAGAATGTTTAGGGCGGTGGGTGACTGGATAGAGACCGTAAATCCTACTGTCAATAATACATGTATGGGAGAATGTTTAGGGAGGTGGGTGACTGGATAGAGACCGTAAATCATACTGTCAATAATACATGTATGGGAAAATGTTTAGGGAGGTGGGTGACTGGATAGACACCGTAAATCCTACTGTCAATAATACATGTATGGGAGAATGTTTAGGGAGGTGGGTGACTGGATAGAGACCTTAAATCATACTGTCAATAATACATGTATGGAAGAATGTTTAGGGAGGCGGGTGACTGGATAGAGACCGTAAATCCTACTGTCAATAATACATGTATGGGAGAATGTTTAGGGAAGTTGGGTGACTGGATAGATACCGTAAATCATATGTCAATAATACATGTATGGAATAATGTTTTAGGGAGGCGTGTGACTGGCTAGAGACCGTAAATCCTACTGTCAATAGTACATGTAATGGGAGAATGTTTAGGGAGGTGGGTGACTGGATAGAGACCGTAAATCATACTGTCATCAATACCTGTATGGGAGAATGTTTTGGGAGGTGGGTGACTGGATAGATACCGTAAATCATACTGTCAATAATACATGTATGGGAGAATGTTTAGGGAGGCGGGTGACTTAATAGAGACCGTAAATCATACAGTCAAAAATACATATATGGGAGAATGTTTAGGGAGGTGGGTGACTGGATAGAGACGTAAATCATCCTGTCATTAATACATATATCGAGAATATTTAGGGAGGTGGGTGACTGGATAGAGACCGTAAATCATAATGTCAATAATCATGTATGGGAGAATGTTTAGGGAGGTGGGTGACTGGATAGAGACCATAAATCATACTGTCAATAATACATGTATGGGAGAATGTTTATGAGGTGGTGACTGGATACAGACCGTAAACACTGTCTACTGTCAATAATACATGTATGGGAGAATGTTTAGGGAGGCAGGTGACTGTATAGAGACCATAAATCATACTGTCAATAATACATGTATGGGAGAATGTTTATGGAGGTGGGTGACTGGATACAGACCATAAATCCTACTGTCAATAATACTTGTATGGGAGAATGTTTAGGGAGGCGGGTGACTGGATAGAGACTGTAAAGCCTACTGTCAATAATACACGTATGGGAGAATATTTAGGGAGGTGGGTGACTGGATAGAGACCGTAAATCATACTATCAATAATACATGTATGGGAGAATGTTTAGGGAAGTGGGTGACTGGATAGAGACCGTAAATCATACTATCAATAATACATGTATGGGAGAATGTTTAGGGTGGCGGGTGACTTAATAGAGACCGTAAATCATACAGTCAAAAATACATGTATGGGAGAATGTTTAGGGCGGTGTGTGACTGGATAGAGACCGTAAATCCTACTGTCAATAATACATGTATGGGAGAATGTTTAGGGAGGTGGGTGACTCGATAGATACCGTAAATCATACTGTCAATAATACATGTATAGGATAATGTTTAGGGAGGTGGGTGACTGGATAGACACCGTAAATCATACTGTCAATAATACATGTATGGGAAAATGTTTAGGGAGGCGTGTGACTGGCTAGAGACCTACTAAATCCTACTTTCAATACTACTTGTATGGGAGAATATTTAGGGAGGCGTGTGACTGGATAGAGACAGTAAATCCTACTGTCAATAATACATGTATGGGATAATGTTTAGGGAGGTGGGTGACTGGATAGAGTCCGTAAATCCTACTGTCAGTAATACATGTATGGGAGAATGTTTAGGGCGGCAGGTGACTGGATAGAGACAGTAAATCATCCTGTCAATAATACATGTATGTAAGAATGTTGATGGAGTCGGGTGACTGGATAGAGACGTAAATCTTACTGTCAAAAATACATGTATGGGAAAATGTTTAGGGAGGCGTGTGACTGGATAGAGACGTAAATCCTACTGTCAATAATACATGTTTGGGAGAATGTTTAGGGAGGTGGGTGACTGGATAGAGACGTAAATCCTTTTGTCAATAATACATGTATGGGATAATGTTCATGGAGGTGGGGTCACCCTAAACACCCCAAAGGCTGGAAAAGGCTACAAAGGCTACAAAGGCTACAAAGGCTGTTCGAAGTGGCTTGTACGTCCGTTAGCGGATATTTATACCATACATTGTCATTGAATTGACTGAATTAGTGTGTGTTATGATCATTTTAATCATTTGAATGCAATAATCTACCACAAATATACGTGTTTTGTTAAATTATCTAAACGCGCACCTGCGCCGATCGCGCCTCGTGGAATTAGACAAAGAGTGAATAACACCTATTAACATATCGTTTAGCAGGTGCAGCTAAACACCGATTATACTTATTGCATTATTATTAATATAAGTCAATGATCAATCAATGACATTCATTTAAACATGCTTTATGTATCAATACATTACGTAAACATAGGACGAATGCAGAATTTTGCAGTTATCTACCTTGAAAATGGGTATCCAAACGGTGATCAAAATATGTTTATAAGCGCTACGTACGAAACGAGTAAAAAGATAACGCAAAATAATTCATTTATAAATTTGATTTTATATCGTTTTTTTTACTTATTATATAGACCACAAAGGCCGACTGGAGGGATCACACCGGCTATATGTAATTATACCCCTGTCGGTCGGTCGGTCTGTTGGAAATTCCCTTCCGCTCTATATCTTCTACACCGATGCATGGATTATCAAATGGCTTTGCACAAATGTTTGCCATGATGAGAAGGTGTGTCGCGATCAATAACCACGCACCTACGCCCAAGGTCACAGTTGAAGGTCAAAGGTCAAACCTATAGAAATTCCCTTCCGCTCTATATCTTCTACACCGATGCATGGATTATCAAATGGCTTGGCACAAATGTTTCTCATGATAAGAAGGTGTGTCGCGATCAATAACCACGCACCTACGTCCAAGGTCACAGTTGAAGGTCAAATGTCAAAAATATTGAAGTTCCCAAATGGCTTGGCACAAATGTTTGTCATGATGAGAAGGTGTGTCGCGATCAATAACCACGCACCTACGTCCAAGGTCAAGGTCACAGTTGAAGGTCAAAGGTCAAACCTATTGAAATTCCCTTCCGCTCTATATCTTCTACACCGATGCATAGATTATCAAATTGCTAACCACGCACCTACGTCCAAGGTCACAGTTGAAGGTCAAAGGTCAAACCTATTGAAATTCCCTTCCGCTCTATATCTTCTACACCGATGCATGGATTATCAAATGGCTTGGCACAAATGTTTCTCACGATTAGAAGGTGTGTGTCAATCAATAACCACGCACCTACGTCCAAGGTCAAGGTCACAGTTGAAGGTCAAAGGTCAAACCTATTGAAATTCCCTTCCGCTCTATATCTTCTACACCGATGCATGGATTATCACACTATGCCCAGGGTCAAGGTCACAGACTTGATGCGTTTGAAACCTTAACGCTCTGCTAAATGGCTTATAATCAAAAATGCCTCGTTTTCTTAGGCTGCCAGTGGGGTATTCGTGTGCCGACAGGTAAAAATTTCTAGTTTTTATATAGACGACACAGGCCGACTGGAGGCACCACAAAGGCTATATGTACTTATTATATAAACGAAAAAGGCTGACTGGAGGAACCACAAAGGATATATTTCTTTATTATATAGACCACAAAGGCCGACTGACGGGATCACACAGGCTATATATACTTATTATATAGACGACAAAGGCCGACCGGACGAACCACAAAGGCTATATGTATTTATTATATAGACGACAAAGGCGGACTGGAGGAACCACAAAGGCTATACATGTATGTACTTATTATATAGACCACAAAGGCCGACTGGAGGAACCACAAAGGCTACATGTACTTATTATGTACACGA
>JAQRGA010002060.1:0-13322 GCA_029237695.1 Conchocele bisecta
ATGTGGGCCGCATGTGTGGGCTATAGAATGAAAATATGATTCGGCTAATTATCACATCTGCATGTCCACTTTCAATGTCCTGGATAGCAAATCCAGAAGATTCCATGCTAAATTTAACTTGGCCGTATTGAAATCTATCTGGAAAATTCCTTTCACCGATTTACAGTTTAACTTTTACCACAGACTACCATTTTACTGAATATAAGACACATAGACACACCTGCTGGAATTGTCCAAAAGCTGTATTACAAGATATTTCAGCATTGCACACTTCTACATAATCACCACAAACACTGTAATTGTATATGATAAGCAAAACTAACCGAATTTAACAATACGAGAACTCAATGTTATCGCTGGTACAGCCGATGGCGTAGTGTTCAGTCATGTGACCACACTAGCGAGGGTATGCGCGGGAAATAGGAATGCTATATTTACCAAAACTAGCTTTGCAATGCTAGTTTTTTTTTTTTCTTCAACAATATTCTTGTTTTATTATTACTTTAAGGTCATACATGTATATGTGTATGTTCAGAAATACAAATCTACCGTAAACTGTTCTTTCACTAACTGTTTGACTCACAGTTCATCCACCCAGGACCTTTAACCATTAAAATGCTAAATAAAATGTTGTCATCTGCTGATTATTATTTTGTTTTCCCTTTTATCATGAAAAACATGCTCTCACAGCACTTTATAATTATTTCCATTGAATTGCTGCCTGGTCGGATGAAACTTCAAACGGAGATCCCGTCCCTACATGACCATATCTGTTGCTGGAACATATAACACACTGACTTTTACTTTCTCGGTTTCTGACATGCTGCCCTGGTTTATTGACAGAAAACAACATATATAACAACAGCTGACGAAAATGTTGGTTCCCTCATTCTAAGGGCTAAACTATAACTTGTATACACTAGGTTCCATGCAATTTTGAATACAAGTATCAAAGAGGCTGGATCTCAAGTACGCGTCAGCTGTTTGAAGTGAATACAACTGCGGATATTTCCCTGTTTACCAGGCGAAATTCACTTCCTAGACCACAACAGGAGGTGACCTCTTGTTGATAAACCATGATAATTAACTTTGTAAAGACTCCATTGACCAGTTTATGGCGCATGCCGGTTAATATTACATAACAAATATGTTCCAAATAAAGTTTATACAGAGTAATTGACCGCCACTTAAAACTTCACATGATTCTGTAAAAATCACACACAGGTTATTGATTTTCTCCAACATGTCCAAGGGAAATATGCTTGCTAAGAGGCAAGCGAAAACCCAGTTTGGTCTATCAATACGCACACAGAGACCGTACGGTCTCTGGGAAAAGCAGACTTGTGTCAATTTAGCTATTTTTTTACCGGCGCCATTACTGTCGCCAAATTTTGTTTTCTTGTGCCACATTCAATTTATTAGCGCATTTGGCGCCATTTTCGAAGCCCAGCGTGAACACTGTTAAAAATACTATACTACACAAGTTACGGAAACATTTAAAAATGTACAATAGCGACGTCATTTGCGGCGTATGCCATTTCCATTATACCTATTGTTTTAGTATGTTTAAGTGCGACTGCTACAGAATGTCTCTACAAGAAAGAAGACAAAATGCACATTTTGTAATTACAATATAATTGTTTTACTCTGGCATAAATTTAATACCCGAAAAACTACGTTTACGCTTTAAAGAATGTACAATAGTGACGTAAATCGCAATATGTGAAATTTCCGCTAGACATTTTGAAGTATGTATTATTTTATTAAGTTCATGGGCAACCACCATAAAATATACATTACTAGAAAGAAGATAAAATGCACATTTCGTAATTACAATTGCGTTCTCTTACAACGAAAAGAGGCAGAAAATCTTATCACATTAACGACGGCAACTTTTAAAAAAAATGCACAATAATGATGAAATTTGCAAGGTGTGACATTGCCACTAGACATGGGGTTAGATTGTATGATGTTAATGTGCGACCGCTACAAAATGTACACAACTAAAATGGAGTTAAAACACGTTTTTTACTTACAATATAATTACCGTGCTATATAAATCACCAAATATTTAGCATCACACAAACTACGGTAACTTTAAAATAAGCGTATTCGCGACGTAATTTGTAAAGTGTGACATTTTCATAAGACGCAGTTTTTCATTCATTTTCTACACGGATCCCACACATTGCATTTCACAAGAAAGACTACAAAATACACATTGTATAACTTTAATATTATTTACTTCGTCGAACGCGTGATCTGAAATTTTTCGATTAATGTTTGCAATTGTTAAAATAAAAGGCGCATTTACGACGTTGTGACAAAATGTGACACCTGTTGTAGCATACCATGAAATATAAGCGACTGTGAATTAACTAAGCAAACTAGTGACACATGTCTCTTTAACCCATACTACCCAGTGTATGATACCTATGATCAGATGATAATTATAACTATTAAACATTGTTTGAGTAAATATTGTGTTGAACCGAACCATAATACTATCCTGTGTCCATAATGTCTGCGAACAGCTACCGCAGTGCACAAGTTAATGATGCTGTACAGTGGAATCACATCCGTGTCGTAAATCTTCACCACTTCATTCTCATTACTTCTCATCATGCTCATCGGATATAGCACTCCCAATCACACAAAACAAATAGCCGACTACTTGTATGATTATGATATTTGACACCTTTTCAAAATGTCTGATCCATGTGCCGCTTTCGACTTTATTGGGAAACGAAAGTATACGTGTATAATACGACGATTTATAATTGAACTATGTATGCAAATCATCGACATAAGTACCATTATATTGCGATCAGTCACTAACATAATTATGCTCTAATATGAATGTGTGTATCTGGTGATCTGTTGGTGGCCCACGGCGTAAGGTTCTAATTTGTCCGTCGGAACCAGATTTCGCCGAGTGGGTGAGACATGAATTTATATTAGTATCAAGTGAAAAGTTTGCTAGTAAAGTGGTCAACAACTATATATAAATCTAGCATGACACATGCCGTAAGCAAATTGATCACCAAACATGTACAAAGAGGAACCTGTCTGACCCGGACGAGATACACAACTTGTGTGTTTAATTGTGTTGGAGTTTCACTGTAATTTATCTGTATCGCATACCTTGCAGTGTGCAGTGAATTACAGTTGTACCTCTTCAAACCGGACATCCGGGGACCTTCAAGAGTGTCGGGTTTATAAATGTTCCACTATATGCCCAGTTTGGATGGTGCAAATTATTTTACACATTATGACATTATGTAGAAAACAAATAGCACGGTTGTCCTGTATATTTGCAACTGCTTACCGTTGTATAACCTTTTAACTCTTACACTGCTGAATAAAAGTTTTGGTCTGCTGCTTATTTTTTATTTTCAATTTTTCCTATCAAAAAACACTTTGACAGCACTTTATAATTCTGTGAAACCATGTTTTTATTGAGAAAACGGCAAAACATAAAACAACAGCAGACAACAATTTTCGTTTCCAGCATTCTAAGGGTAATTGATTTATGCTAACGGACACTGGAACATCAAGGTGCTGATACATGGTACCCAGGTACTTGCTAACGGGACACTCTGTGGTTTTATAGCCGTATACCCGTCCTGGCTGTGCTGACACTATCGGTCTTGTGAAAATGTAGACGCTACATGTTCATGGTTGATTTCAACTGACCCCAACATGCCCAATGCGTCTTTTAGCATGTTTATAAGATCCGACAACGAGCGTGGATAGTTTTTGTCTGCATTATGGGAAGCAAGTGGGCAGCTGATATAACGCACACATAATATGTTCACATGCTTATGGGAGAGATATTAGCATAAACAAGTGCAGTCTGATCTAGGCCTACTCTGTTCGCAAAACTCACTTCTGTGCTATTCATTAAGAAATAAACGCTGGACTACAACATAGGACCGGATCTCTATTAATATATTTGCAAAAGGAAACAACTAGCTGCGATCCCTCATTAACTAGAAATTGACGATTGTCCACAAGCGCATGTCTATCGCCCTCGCCACCTACAGACAGTCAAATGTGAAAGTTCAAGTGAATGGGTTTAATGTCCGAGCAACAGCTAAGGTCATATAGAGACGGGTGAGCTGGACATACTATGAACATATTGTTGATGCCCTAGGCGAGGTTTGAACCCACAACCACCGGATTGTAAATCCGGTGTTTTAACCCCTAGGAAACAACCCATCATTACAGGCAGTCAAACAATAAATGGAGTAGTATAAAGGGAGTCAAAATGATACCACCTACTGTGATATCATTTACAACCCTTTATAATACCCCCACAACCCCCGAAAAATCCAAAATTGGTTAACGAGGAAATTGTCCACCACCACCCCCGAAAAATCCAAAATTGGTTAACGAGGAAATTATCTCCCGACAGCAAATCGTGACAATTGGTGTCATAAATACCTGATGTATTTTTCACGTCCAATTAAACAGATAAATTGAATAGGTTTTATAATATTATAACAAAATGGATAATAAAATACACAACGAATTGGAATCTTGTAATGTCTTTGTTGAAGAATTTTACGATGTTTCTACAGCATTAAAACACTGTAAAATGACAATACTATGTGATATCGAATACATGAAATATCAGCGTAATTTATTACGCTGCGATAAAAACGTTGCATTTACAATATTAAACCGGCAATTATGTCGCCGGTATAAGTATTAAATTTATGTAATGAAGCGACTAAATAGGATCGGAGAAACACTACCGAAACATTATCAAACTAATTTTATAAAACAGTTTAAAATCAAAGATTCGTTTACGGATATGCGTTTCTACGATATCACTTTTAACGAAGAAATTGGAAAATTATTGGAAGAAATTGGAAATTGAACAGAAAAAAAACAACTATTAGAGAAAATGGATAATACAATACAATTGGAATTGAAAGTTTTTAATAACTGTGTTGAAGAAATTTACGAAGAATACGGGGGTTATAGTCCTATATATAAATTCTATAAAATGAGAACACTAGGCGATATCGAATATATGAAATACCAGCGTAATTTATTACGCTCCGACAAAAACGTTGCATTTACAATATTATACCGGCAATTATGTCAACTATACAAGAGGCAAATACGAACATTAAGACAGATAATGCGTATCGGATATGAAACTAAGGCGTATTATATAAAACTATTAAAACCCAACGATTCGTTTACGAACGTACATTTCTACGATATCACTTATAAATGTATGTTGTAATCACAACATCAAGCAGACGACAATGTTTCACTTACACGTGTTATAAACATGCAAATTATGTGTCCTACCTTACACGTATATTAAGTGTCCATTTTATAGAGAGATTACACGATTACGTCTTCCGGGATGAAACATAAACACACTGTAATATATACTACACACACGTGGGTGTGTATTACACAACCCGCTATCGATATTCCGGAAGTACATTGTGATTGGTTGGCATGTTTTTAATTTTTTTAATTTTACTTTTAATAATTTAGAACGTTATAACCTATATTATTAAATAAAAAATGAACTTGTTATATATAAAACAAATAAAAATAAACGAGTAAATATTTGGTATTGCACAACACGGTTTTAGCTTCATATATGTAAAATTAACAACAATAATTTGTCTTGGGGGACGCCCCTTGACGAAAAATGAGCGCTCAGTGCTTCCGTGCAGGCACTTCCAAGGTTGCCTAGAATTTCGACATGGTTCCTAGATCAGCCGATAGATGGGGGTGTGCTGTACAGGCAGCTATTACACCCGGCTAGCCACAACAACATGAGACGAGCAAGACAAAGACAAGATCAGAGAAGGTGGCTAGCCGGGTGGGCCCAGAAGGGTTTTTCTGGCGTGGGTTCGACGCCTCGGTAGGACCCTAAACTTTTTTTTTTAAATTATTAATAATTTTCTTAATTAATTCTTTAGAATTATCAAAATTATTAATTAATAATTGTTTACTGCACCAATATAATTAATTAATTATTTTTTTAAAACCGCATTTGTAGGGATAGAAAATAAAAAAATAAAAATGTTTAGCTCCAACCGCGGCGCGAACCCACGACCCTCGTCTCTATAGAGTATCTCCTTAACCCACACGACCACGTAGGCTGTTATGATAAACATTACCTAGTGTTGTACAATTATCAATTACGACAATGTTTCAATTACACGGGTTATGAAACCATGCGTAAATTGATAGCCAAGGTAAACAGAGCCGAGTGTATCAATTACACAGACGGTGTGTACAGTGTAATCCTCGACTGAATTTGTAATTCTCAGTGAAAAACACATGTTGTATAGGTATGTAAATTTGTTTACTGCACCAATATAATAAATAATTTTTAAAAAATTAGGAAAATGATAAAATTAAGAAAATTAGAAAATTAATTATTTTTTAAAAAATTATTTTATAAAATATCACAATGGTGCTGTCACATTTCCTCCGACTTTATTTCCAAGTTCTACCCTAAATTTATCCCAATCAGTACACTCAATTTTGGGCATGGTGGCGCGCGCCTTGATTCTTATATCTCCCCATTTCTTCCACCACGGATTCAAACTCTAAATTTGATATTTTCTTATCGGCCAACGCTTTGGACACCATAACGTCGATGCTATTTTTCTTAGACCTAGCGAGAACGGATATTCTATCATTGTTTTTCTACTTTTTTTCTCGAGTTTTTCCACCCGCCGACCCTATTACCATACAAAGTATTCCAGATAAAACGGTAATTCCACTCAAAACCCCTGCAAGTGGAACCGTTACAATTGTAGATAGCGTTGCAGCAGTCCCCGCACCACTCATTACAGATAAACATTGCCAGAACCGTACTAGATGCTTCAGCTATGTTCGCCGCGCGCTTATATTTGTTAGCGTGTCTTTTTCTATTTGCAGCATTCTTCTACTAAAATATCCTGCATAGCGACGATATATTCAACCTAAAATCTGAACTTCTTTCGTTAATTGGATACAGTGTTGATGGAGTGTATTGAGAGTTGGATACAGTGTGGAGTGGTTGAGAGTTGGATACGTGTTGATTGATCGGATTGACAATGGAACGGTGATTCGTTCATTTATTTAAATTTTACAAATTTATTTCAATATATTAGTATTTTACAAATTAAGTTCAATTAACAATGAGACAATAGTGGAAGAACTCTCTGGGTCACCGATTTTCGTAACAAAGTTAATAACACTACCTTTGGAAAGTCTAATTCGATCATAACCGGAGAACTCAACCACCGTCGAACTATCTCCAGCGATTTTATTGACTCCAAACCCCCGTTCTTCCCCATCTACTACAATATTTATCGCGACCGCGCCCACAGGTTTACCACTACCATTAACCGAGCAGACCGCCATTCGGACAACTTCACCTGCAATTGTCATAGCGTATCCCCCATATTTATTACTCGCTTTGGCACCGAACGAATATTCATAGTGCCCCACAACCAATGGGCCCCGCTTCTCAGCCCAAACTGTTATGACACGTTTTGGCGTTTTCATTGTTTGCACTATTCCGGCAAGCGCATTGTTTGCGTTATATGCCTCAGTACGAATCTTATAAGAGGCCTCCTCAAGAGCTTTGGTCGCGGCTATGCGATCATGTGTTTCAATTTATCGGTTATTTTCCATCTAGTTCGGTAAGTGTCGCTTCTCTGTTGAGAGAGTCCTCCTAAGCGCAACGCATCATAAGCCTCCGTATGGTCGCCTGGTGGACCTTCTAAGGCTTTATCAATACCCGACGGGTCTCTTTTTGAAATTCGGTTATTTTTCCATCTAGTTCAGCAACCGCCGCTTCTCTGTTGATAGAGTCCTCTGAGCGCAACACCTCATAAGCCTCCGTAATATCCGCCTGGTGGTCATTCTCGGGCTTTCTCAATACCCCGTTCGGACTCCATCAAGAAATCCAACCGGGTCTCTTTTTGAATTTGGTTATTTTTTTCGTATAGGTCAGTAAGTGCCGCTTCTCTGTTGAGAGATTCCTCTGAGCGTAACGCCCCATAAGCCTCCGCAATGGCCTCTTTGTGGTCTTCTCGGACCCCCTCAACCCCCGACCTGGTCTCTTTCAGAAATTCGGCTATTTTTTCGTCTAGTTCAGTAAGTGTCGCTTCTTTACTGTGAGAGTTCTCTAACGCAACGCATCATAAGCCTCCGCAAGGGCCTCCGCAAGGTTCGACTGGTGGTCTTCTCGGACTTTATCAATACCCCCCGACCGGTCTCTTTTCGAAATTTGGTTATTTTTTTATCTAGTTCAGTAAGTGCCGCTTCTCTAATGAGAGAGTCCTCTGAGCGCAACACCTCATAAGCCTTCATAAGGTCCGCCTGATGGTCTTCTCGGGCTTTCTCAATACCCGATGTGGCCTCTTTTCGAAAATAGATTGATTTTTTCCGTCTAATTCAGCAAGTGTAGCTTCTTTGCTGAGAGAGTCTTACTAAGCGCAACGCATCATAAACCTCCGTAATGTCCGCCTTGCGGTCCCGTTCTCGGTCCTTTATCAATCCCCAACCGGGCCTCTATTTTTCAAAATTTGGTTTATTTTTTTACCTAGTTTCGTTTAGTTTCCAGTAATGCGTTTCTTACACGACATTGTGTATTCACAGCCAGGACATATTCTCTAAGTTGTGATAGTAGACTCTTGTGAATCTCGTCCGTGGCCCTCGATATAGTTCTATTGATCAAGGCCTTTGTTTTTTGGATAGTTAAAAAGTCGCCCTCTGTCGGGATGAATCCCCCTTCTGCCGGTTCCAAATTATTTGAATTTGTTTGTCACCCAATCGAAGAACACACCTGGTCCGTATATACTCATAATGTTGATAATATATATTACGAACATGCGTTTAATTCTAAATAATTTTTTTCAATTAATTTGAAATTTCTAGGACGACCGAAATCGGGTAATCGTTCTTCAACTCTCTCCCTTTATCATCAAGAATAGAAATCTTCAACTCGTGGATGTGTCCAGATTCCAAAACTTTCATCTCGGGGTGTGGGAAATCTAAGGTCACAGTCTCGCCATAGAAACAGTCGCTGGCGGGCACAGTTTTCAGTAATGTGCTGGGGGATCCGTCTACCGTGTTGTACGATGTGTTCACCCGATCCAGGTGCACCCTGAGAGTTTTCGTGAAGGCGAAGTCCACCGGATTATCACCGACGTACTCACCCGGGGTAAACACTCCTTTGTTTGAGGAGTATGTCTCTTTAAAACCGAGTTGAATACACAACCCCGGGGAGACCACTACCTTATTATCTCTGCTGATGGTCATTGTTGTGAGCCCGGTAGCATTCGATACTGTGAGGTTGATTATACCGTCAAGCTCTGAGTTGACAAAATCTTTGAGCTGTCTTATTCCCCACAGTCCGTGAGGCAGCTTTACACCTAATTGTTGTCCATCCTTCACATAGTAAAACCCTTCGCTCTTCCCCACATTCTGCCATCCAACCGTGAAGGTGATTGATCTAAGGCCTACCCGGTGTTTTCCGCAGCAGTTGTCAATTAATTTTTGAAGTTCACAACTCCCCTTTTTGAACATTAGTGTTTTTTTTATAGTAAGCTAAACATAATAATATCTTTCAAATGGATACCAAAGCATTTAGCTTTAACATCTAATGTAAAGTAACGCCCGGTCGGAGGTAAATACACGCAAAAAAGAAACGTTTTGTTAACCGCCGTTGTACACCCAACGTTAACGGTTAGACCGGACAGTGGCTTTGCCACCAACTTCCCTAACATCTTTGAACAATATAGGCTGCCCAAGATTACTACGATGGAGGTGGTAAACGGGTGGAAAGCAACACCGATGCAGTTTTGGCAGAACCAAATAAATTTCGCTGTATGGTGCGCAACAGCCGGGTGTGGAGTTTCATATAAAGACCATCTGACATCCAAGAATGTCATGCTCCGAAGTGTCTACAACTTTCACGTGTATTATACTATTAGGAGGATTCACAAAGAACTAGGTATTTCACTACCTCAAGACGACGCCTGTGATCCAATTTCCAACGCATACGACCGTATGGCGTTTGAAAGACTGTGTAACGAATTTATAGTTTCAAAAGACGCGGACTGGAGACAGAAAGCATTTCCTACCAGCACCGTCCTCGGGGACGTTCTCATTCGGGGCCAGTCCGGGAATTGGACGCTGACTGATTTTAGACACGATCACTCCGGTGACCACATCGTCAGTCGGAACGCCGGGAATTTTGACCCCGCGACGATGACATTCGGGCCGGAAGTGTCTGGAGGTCGGCACTGTGGTGTGTTTTCTTGTAAAATGTTACCTCCGAAACTGGCTCACGTCGATTACATACAGCAGGCTGCTGAGGTTCAGAACGCGTGGGGTACATTTATGTTAGATACGGGTCTAGGGTTCACGCAGGCCGGGGTTACTCGCGTCAACGACTCCATTCGCACGTACGTCTGGGCCATCCTCGGCGCACAGAAGCAAACTCGCAGTTCTATACTGGGCACGGGAACAGCGTTTGATGCACAAAAACAATTCTTGGCACTTGTAGAGGACGCCATCTCAGCTAGGGTGGACCTGGAGAAGGCGATCCAGAATTATCAAGACGTTTTACAGAATGCCAGCACTCCAGTAGACTATGTATTTGGAATAGGTCTTTATATGGCGCCGAGCAATATGATACTACGAAACGACCCGCTTGACGGTTACAATAATCAGATCGTAATCGCCACCGCCAATCAAAAAATCGGCCACAACGGTAACGTGAACACGGATATCATCAAGCACACCCCCAACATGATCGGGTTCAACAGTGGAACCGATTTCATAAAACACAAAATGGATACACCTCCCCCAATTCGTAAATTGGATACACAATCGAACCCAGTACCCCCAATTCGTAAATTGGATGCACCATCGAGTTCCATCAACAGACCAATCGCGATTGGAGAAACACCAATCAATCGCAAATTGGGTGAAATTGGAAGCACAACACACGAGGAGGAGAAATTAGGGCTCGTCATCGCCCTCGTGGCGATCGGATTATTTACGCTTTGGTTGTAGGAACTCTCTGACAGAGAATAATAGGAGACCGGCGATTGCCACGATTAAAGCCCAAGTATTATTGGCGAGCCATCCGACCGTTTTTGATAATATAGATAGCAAGTAAGAAACGATACTTCCGATCAGTCCAGGTAGTGCGGTAGCCAACTTTCCTGCTAATTTAGCCAGGAGATTGGCGAGGGCTTTTAGTTGTTTTTTTATCCATTCTTTTACCCCACCGGATGGTGCTGGTGCTGGTGCTGGAGCTGGTTTTGGAGCTGGTGCTGGTGCAGCTACAAATAGAGACGATATAGATAGAATTAGGGTCGATATAATCATGCTGAAAGCCGCGATGACGGTTATTATCGTGACGCCCTTCTCTCTGAACAGAGTGCGAATACGCGCACCGAGTGTAGTGTCCTCGTGCAGGACCCTCGAGATTGTTTCGCGGCTCCGACTTAATTGACCGAAAGCGTCCTCACGGTTAGTTGAGGCAGCCTCCAATCGAGCTTCTCTTTCGTCCCGCAACGACCGCAGGAGTTTGTTGATCCGCTCGGTAGATTCTCTATCGCCCCGTGCTTCCTTTATTTTTCTTTCTTCTAGAGCGATATGTTTGTCCAGCGCTGAGAGTTTGGAGAGGTTATTGACTAGTTCATCCCGAGTTGTTTGCAGAACCTTATCGAGTCCCCGGAGTTCGCGAAGAGGTAACGGTGGGTCAAACTTCGTGCCGTTTATTTCGTTGACCGTGGTTTTAATCGTGTTAATAACGTCGGTGGCTACGCGAGGGATCTCGCTGAGCTCGATCGTTTCTATAGTGGCGGCCGTCTTCTCCAGCGTTTCGTCGGTAGACTGTAGGGTTTTTACCATTTTTGTAGGCAGCGGCGACGGAATGTCGTCGAGCACTCCGAGAGCTCGAGCGAGTAGTGCTCCATATCGCTTCAATGAAGAGGGTTTGAGGAACTTGTTTGGGTGGTTCTTGTACGTCCAGCAACTTCCCAGGGTATTACCCCATTAACCCACAGGTCCCTCCCATTTTAGTGCTGCGGAACTGCAACGGGCATTTGATGCCGTTCTAGACACTATACTCTCCCCACCGTTCACAGAGTTTTCTCGTTTCCTTGGTAGACGCCAGCTCATTCTTGGAGATCCCCTCAGGAATCTTGCGACCGCCCGCCCATGCCGGAGTTTTGGATTTGGCCTCCCACGTTTCGAAATGTGTACTCGCCTCGGGCGGGTACTCTATGAAGGACGTTTCGTCGAGCATATTATCGTAGACATTATCAGCGTCCAAGCCCTCTCCGCGGCTATATGGATCGATATCATCAACATAATCATCATCATCGAGGTAATCGTCTCGGTCGCCAGTAGTGTGATCTAATTCGTCCATGCCAATATCGAGACAAGCCATCTTTAATAATTATTATTATATTAAAGACAAAACAATACAGGTTTAATAGTTTCAATAAAATTAATTATGTCTTCGAGTCAATACGGTCGCAAACTCAATCCATACCGCAGACTGCGTGAGCCCCTCGGGGCAAAAGGCGTGAGACAGAGTGTCGTTATTACGAACAATCCATCGACGATCGACCAGAAACCAGCAGCGCTTAGTCCGCTTCCCCAACCTCGGACTCACGACGTCATTGTTCCGGGTACTGTTTCGCCTCGCTTTCACTATTTCGCTAACGTCGACGGACGCGGACCGAACCGTCGTTCAGAACCTGGGTCGCGCCATAGTCAAGAAGACTATGATAACGATTTCTGGTAATGAGGTGATGTCGATCGATGACAGCGACGTCTACCATTGCTATCAAGACCTGTGGAAGACGGCACAAGAGCGCGAAAACGCCGTCTATCAGGGTATTGACACCAGCAAAAATAAGAACGTAACCAGACTTAGAATCGGGGCTGCTAACAAGGCAGATAACAACGCGAGTGACAATGCGGTCGCGGGCGCTTACGGCAACCGCTTCTACATCCCGCTCGACTTTGAGTTGCTAGATAGTCACATGCCCTACTATCAGAGTGCTTTGGCTGACCGCCTCGAATAACGAACTAACGTTCAAACGACTACGGCCGAGTTCTCATAGCCACCGAGCCAGTTATCGACGTATCGATCGATAAAGTTTCCCTGGAGTAACGACATGGTCACGATGCCCGAACTCGCGCGATTGATCAGAACCCAGTACGCCGGGCGCGTTGCCATACTTTACGACCGAGTTCTTCGCCATCGCAAGATGCCGAAAGACAAAAGCGACACATTGTGGAATATTAATGTCAAC
>JAQRGA010002062.1:0-13489 GCA_029237695.1 Conchocele bisecta
GTGGGACATGGCTCAATTTTGTGCCACAAAATTCATTTTTGTGCCACAAAATTCAATTGTGCCACAAAACTCAATTCTGTGTCACAAAATTCACTTTTGTGCCACAAAATTCAATTCTGTGTAACAAAATTCAATTCTGTGCCACAAAATTCAATTTTGTGCCACAGAATTCAATTCTGTGTCACAAAATTCAATTCTGTGTAACAAAATTCAATTCTGTGTCACAAGATTCAATTCTGTCAATTCTGCACACGCATGTAAGAAGGACTACCATTGGTCAGAAACTGCACTGGAGAAATGGGTCACGGTCGCCGATCTACACATTCAATGTCGATGATTCATTTCTCATTTTGCCGATGATTCATTTCTCATTCTGCCATTTTTCTTCAAAGATCTCCAAACAGTCAAACGTTGACAAACCCATTCGTATTTAAACTCATTTGCGTTATAATTGTACACACAATTCATGTACATGTAGATCTCCCGCGAGTACTGACCTCATTTATTGTGTATCGCAAGGTACATCTGTCCCAGTTAAATCAATAATACACGCGCTGTAACCTGTGTTCTGACTGCTGTCTGTGTTTATAAACAGAATGTATGTATTGGGCCATTTGAGGAAGCCATTTGTAGTATTTGTGTAGATACCATGGATACTAAGATGGTGTATACTGTAAATAATGCATGCAGACACATAGTTGCGAACACGTAACTTCACAACTAGTAGACACAGATCCAATACCATTTGTTTCACAAGGTTAGATCTACTGTTAGAATACGACGTCATCTAATGTCATTTTCGAACATAAAACGTTACCTGATAAATAGAATACCAGGCTAGTGTATTTTAATATCAAGTTTATCAGGCTCGGCTCGGAAACGGTAGGAATTCCTCGGCAAGCCTCGGAATTCCTACGCGTTTCCTAGCATTGCCTGATAAACTTGATATCAAAATACACTAGCCTGGTATTCTCTATATATGGGCATGCTCTCAGGTCTAGCTATGTCCCGGCTACTTTATGTTTGACCCTGTTTACATAATTGAGGGAAAATTCTGAATATTTTTCTTGTTTCTCCTTCAAAGTATATATGCTTATATGGTGTGACCACTCATTTGTAATCATAATATAACCAAAATAACTGTCCATAAAGAAGTATAATATTGATATATTGGGTTATATTTTCGCATTGAAATATTTAAACCTGCAAGTGTACTCCACCATCTAGTAAAATGGACTAAGACCGATCTCAACCAATCAACGTAGAGATGACATAGACTATCCTACGCAAACTAATTTTTGTGGACATAAAGGAATTCTGTCCCACAAAACTGAATTTTCTTCACAAAACTCAATTCTGTCTTACAACATTGAATCCTTTATAACAAAAATGAATTTTGTATACGAAACGTATGCAGAATTGAATTTTGTGACACAGAATTGAATTTTGTGACACAGAATTGAATTTTGTGACACAGAATTGAATTTTGTGACACAGAATTGACAGAATTGAATTTTGTGACACAGAATTTAATTTTGTGACACAGAATTGAATTTTGTGATTTTTAGTGTTACAAAACTCAATTTTGTACACATAATTAACCTGTCCTGCATGGCGCCCCGTAAACGCAGTATGCACACAATGTTCTTCATAGGAATGAAATATGTGTGCAATTGTGTCGCTATTCCACCTGTACTAATAAATACGAGTGCCCACTATAGAAATATAATCATTTAGTAATAGTATTTTACTGATAGTGACGCGCGGTGGTATGAGGCTATTTTCATATGCAAATGAGGCATGATTTAATAATTTATACTAATTAAATGAGTCACCTGAAAAAATAACATTTTCTAGAGATTATAAAGTATGAGCATTGCACAAATATAATCATTTAGTAATATTATGTTACTGATAGTGGCGCGCGGTGGTATGGTACCTTCAATTTTGACCGGGTGGGATAATTATGTCCTACCTGTGACTTCAGACGGGTGGATCATTTTAGGCGGGTGTGCTATTTTGTCCTCGTGTATCAAAAACATTAGGGGGATATTATGTCCGGGGTGATTTTGTCCGTATCCAGGAAATTGACCAGTACAGAGGTAGCAGATAATAAGCAAGGCTTACAGATATAAACAAACATTTATAGTTTTATTATGTACACTCCTCCTTTGAATACACATTATGGTCAATACTTCAAAATATGCACAAAGATGTTAGATTGATTTAAGAGAAAACACAATATCGGATTATGTAATTAATTGAAAAAACATGGGCTGTTGCGTTTACTGTAGTAAGAAAAACATTTGTTTCGAGTCCGAAGCCACGCAAACTGTAATGTTTAAAGTGCGTGGATTCCGAATGAATCACAGGCGAACCTATCTAAATCTGACACCTGGTAGACCTCCCAGCGTGTCCGGTGTAGAGAGGCTCCACTGTATTATTGTTTTACGTAATTTTATCGCAAGTAATAGAACAGCGACGTTCCCGGTCAATAGCGACGATGAACGTCATGTGTTTTAATGACGTCAAACGTCGACATCGTCGCGCGACATCACGTGTGAATATAGAGAATAGCAGGCTAGTGTCTTTTGATATTAAGTTTATGAGCAAGGCTAGGAAACGCCTAGGAATTCCGAGCCTTGCCGAGGAATTCCTACCCGTTTCTGAGCCGAGCCTGATAAACTTGATATCAAATTACACTAGCCTGGTATTCTAATTATCAGGTAACGTTTTATGCTCGAAAATGACGTCGTATTCTATGGACATAACGCGGACTTGTTTACGTTGTGTCAATGCACTGACGTCATTCGGTAACGTCACGTCATCCGACCAATGGAACGTCAGTTTTCACTTCGTAACCCGGATGTTTATATCAGGGCAATGCCTGATACAACAATATGTTATCAGTGAGTACGTATTCGGTCAATACAGGGCAGATTGCCTGATACAATATAATGAATGTACTGGTGTATAAACGAAATAGGTTGAATGTGCGTTTCCATTATTGTTTTAAGGACAGTGTATATATTCAGTGTTCCCATAGTATGAAGCGACGTTAAAAAAACCATTGCTATCGCGTTTCCGTCACTTCATATACATTGTGTGCATAATATGTATATTTGTATGCATCGGCTACTCTGTCTCCTTCATTTGTAGTAATTTTGTGAAATCATGAGTAAAGAATTGAAATGTTGATCTACTTTCAATTTAAGTATTAAATTCAAATTATTTGCAGGTTGTTTCGTCAATTGAAAGATTTATAAAAATAAATAAGACATGTATAATTGTTAGTGTGTGAATATGCACATGTATAATTGTTAGTGTGTGAATATAAGACATGTATAATTGTTAGTGTGTGAATATGCACATGTATAATTGTTAGTGTGTGAATATAACACATGTATAATTGTTAGTGTGTGAATATGCACATGTATAATTGTTAGTGTGTGAATATGCACATGTATAATTGTTAGTGTGTGATTATAACACATGTATAATTGTTAGTGTGTGAATATGCACATGTATAATTGTTAGTGTGTGAATATAACACATGTATAATTGTTAGTGTGTGAATATGCACATGTATAATTGTTAGTGTGTTGAATATGCACATGTATAATTGTTAGTGTGTGATTATAACACATGTATAATTGTTAGTGTGTGAATATGCACATGTATAATTGTTAGTGTGTGAATATGCACATGTATAATTGTTAGTGTGTGAATATGCACATGTATAATTGTTAGTGTGTTAATATGCACATGTATAATTGTTAGTGTGTGAATATGCACATGTATAATTGTTAGTGTGTGAATATGCACATGTATAATTGTTAGTGTGTGATGCATTGAACATGTGCTACGTATACTGTTGCATTTCCGAATTTCCAATGTTTGTTTGTTTGTTTGTTCATTGGTGTTTAGCGGCCTATCAACAGCTAAGGTCATGTAAGGCTGGGCAGACGGGTTCGATCCCGTGTTAACCTGCTGTATTGGGGGGGGGGGGGGGAATCCGAAAATGAGAACGGAAGATGTTCATGGCAAAAAAAAAAATAAAAAAATATATCCACCCCTGAAATTAGAATAACCTGACCTGGTGCCAGGTCCATACCACACCAAAGTCACTTGGCCCCTTCCCCTAAAATAGTCGAGATACTCACATAAGGGGTATAACCAGATTCAAATGTCACATACACAATGCCAAAGACGTATGTGAGGGCCAAACCTTGTCTACAGTCGGAATTCCGGTAAGGATGAACCCCGATCGTTAAATTACCAATCACATGCTCCCACCAAGCATCCACGGGTTTCAATGTAATTTGTCTCGTTTTCCTGTCTGTTCTAAATGACAAACATTTAGCATGAGTGTTCTAATTACGCACTGTCATTAGTGTATAATTACTCTATGTACCATATTTCATACAGACATTTTTAATATAATCGCATGCGTTAAATCCAATAACATATACAGTGGAACCTCTCTAAACCCGACACCTTGGGAATATTTCTAGGCCGGACACCCTGTGCACCTCCCAATATGTCGGGTTTAGAGAGGTTTGACTATATATGTTATTGGATTTAACGTGCATATTCGGTAAAAATATGTCTGTATGAAATATGGTACATAGAGTAATTATACACTAATGACAGTGCGTAATTAGAACAACACAGCAGACATCTACATTGACTGTAGTTAGACAACCAAACATTTTTTTAATTAAAATATAGCAATATATAGGTTTTATTCTGTATAATTTCAGTGGCCCTGAAAAGGGCCGTTTTGTCGTCATAGAAATGCAGTTTTTAACGCTGGAAATGTGTCTCAGCAGCATGCGTCGAACTTCGTGAAAGTAGGATCTCATTCCCTGATGTGAGTAGTGGACAAGGTCGTTGGCAAAGTGCTGCGGATAATGGACAATCTTGTGAAATGCTATGAATGTGTCCTCGAATATTTTCTTCAGTTTTTGGCGGGAGACATACTGTCTCCACGCTATTGGGATCGTGATTCTGGCCGTTTGCACGGGTCTACTTTCGGAAGTGGCTCTCTGTTCATCGGGGGACGTCTCAATAGGGTCAATTTGCGTTCGCAATTAACAACAGTCAGGTGACATTTAAAGTCAGCGAGTGAACTGAAAGCAAATTATTAATAGCAACGGCAATGCTCAACATTATGTGTAAAATAGTTGGCATGCCCAACTTTACTTTTGAAGAGAACAAATTGCTGTTATTGAGATCCCCCCCCCCCCGTATCGTGTACCACGCAGTCGCAATGCGACGTCGAAGGCCATTTCTTTTTCATATTGTGGTTTACGGGCGATTTTCATAAAGCACCTTTGCTTCATCAACCTATTTGTGTTTAGAGCAGGCTGTATTTTACAAACACCAGTAACTGATCAAGTTCTCCAAATTTGCAGATTGTACATCCAATAATCAACATCGAATATATTTCTAACAAGGAATTTCTGAGTATGCAAATTGACAAGTGGCTACTTGTCTCCCGCCAGTCAGTACTTTCAGTACTTTGATTTGTTAATGGCTCGCCGTTGTCGCTTTAATTGATCACTCGTCAGACTTCCACGAAATTTCCCACGTTTTCCAACTTCCTGACAAAATACCGTCTGTACTCCCTGCTCACGCAATGTACTAACGACTGCAGTTATGTGACAAAGAATTTCTGCTGGAATGCTACTACATTCGATGTCGTTTCCGCCCAAGTTGATGAACACCGCCTGTGGTTGGAATGCCAGTAGTCGGTCGAATTGTTGTCGAAACCGGTCCTCTGTAAAGACAGTAACGGCCCGCATTCCACCAGCGCAAAATAATTCTACTGTCGCTGGAACGTTCATGTCGCTGTTGCAGAAGTCTGTAAATCGTCTCACGTAGCTGTCTCTAAATATTGCTATTGTTGCCATTGCTATATCGCTGTGTTAATAAAAGCTAAATTTCCGAGTAATATTAATAAAAGCTAATTTCCGAGTAATATATAGTAACCGAGAGTAGACAGATAGTCTGACAAGAGTTATTCAATATGTCAAGATTACCAGAAATTGAAATATGTATCAGTGTGTCTAGCTGGTTTGCTGACACGTCTATAGATTTCTGTAGACGAAGAAACAAATAATAATGTGTCACTCATCACACGTGTCTGATGTATTCTGATATTGAAAGGGTTAGTTTTCACTGTATATTAAATTTCAATTATCACATTATGAACCGTTCCGTTACATTGCATTTATGGAAATTTGGCAAACAGTAAACATGATCATAATACTGGGTTTGAATTTAAAGTTTACTGAATGGTCATATAGACAGCGAAAAATGTTCCCGATATGAATCAAACAAAAAATGTGCTTGCAATCCGAATAGACATCAGATTTTACTCCCAACAATAGTAAAATTAAATAAATGAAGTAGACTACGGTTGTTTCTGTCTGTCAGCATTATTAATTTTGTATTTAATTTTTTTTTCGGTGGGTGGAGGAGGTTGTATTTCCTACGTATGATTTTAGAAAGGGTGGATGAGTGGTAGGTGGTGCGGGATGTCGTACCTGCATTTTACGCGGGCTGTGGGTTATTTTTTCCTTTTGTCCTCATGTGTAAAAAACGTGTGATGATTATGTCCGGATGGCTGGGGGTGGGGAGGGGGGCTTTTGTCCGTATCCCGTGAATGTCACTTGCAACGCGCATAAATGTTTTTTTGCAGTTCACCCATGAGTTGTCCCGTTTTATGCATAATATGCGCACTGAATAATCGTAAGTGTGAATGGATAAATAGGGCTTATGGGATGTTTCACAAGTGTAGCTCCTGATCAAATAGTACACTTCTGTAGCCTTATAACTTTCTATATTGCTTTGTCGCTGTTTCATTGATGTAATGACAAACAGTGCATATCCTGAGCAGATTGCATGGATGCACAATCATGCTGTTCTGGATCTATAATGGTTGCAAAACTCCAATTCACTATGCACACCAACTAAGGCTGACTCCATGTGCGAAGACGTTGTCAAACTTCTACCGAGTTAACAGTAAATTGCGGCTGACCGGAAATGTGTTGAATCAGATGTAACAATATTCCAACTGCACGAGACAACATATCTTATCCCATGGATGATAACTTGTCACCAGACGAGAGTGATAATTTATATATATTTATAATTATATATACGGCTTTTTTTTCAAATACATAAAAAAAACATATTATTCGGTGAGTGCATGTTTTCAGATGTACACGTTCAATAATCATGAAGTGAAAGAACGGTGAACATGGATAGTCTGTATACTGGTTGCTAATGCCATAACTTTCGATTGTCTACTAGGTCAGTTTCACAGTGCACGGCAGTCCAAACACGAGGAGTTCATCCGGTTTCATTGTGAATTAGGTCATAGTCCAGCGGCTGGGTGTTTAAAAGACACCGTGTCTCCGATGATATATCATGCACAGTAAATTACATGCATAAATCGAAGGTACAATTTTATCGAATTTCATAACTGTGCCATATTTTAAATCACTTAATATCACCATGATCATAAGCAAGCAGTTATATACAGGGAAGATATTTTTTGTTTCGCATATTTGTGCATTTTTATATTTATATATATAAATATATAATGTCCATGGAAGACGGTATTGTTAGCAATATGTGGCGAATTAAACAGTATCCTCGACTGAATTCACTGTACAATTAAACATATCCAACTTTCGCCGCCACCTTACCTGTACAAAGTGTGCATGTAAATTAAAATGTAAATGTTTTGATTTAACGACGGCACTGGCTCGATGACCTTGCCTGTCGGGACTGACTATTTAATAGGACTAGGCTAGCACGAAGTTGTCTTTCCCAAGGACACGCCGAATCGGCCATTCGGAGCGGTCGAGGCCACGGGTCTGCCGATCCGCAGTCCGACGCTGTACCTACTGAGCTAATCCGGTCACAGTCTTCACAGTCTGCATCAGTAACGTTGATATTTATATGGAATTATATACGAGACGTTTTCTTACGTAACTTTTAAACTTCACAACCGATTGAAAAATCACAGGTCACATTTTAAACTTCAATTATTGTACTTTATGATGATGTTTCGATCGTCCTTTTTAGCTTTTAACGTAGTCGGTAGTTTTTATATGATTTATATAGCATAGCGACAGTAATCCCCCCTCCCCCCCCCCCCCCCCCCACCCCCCCCCCCCCCACCCCACCCCCCCCCCCCCCCCCGTCCGAAAAAACATGCACAGTTTGAACAGTCTGATAAGGATCTGCACCGTTCATCTTTCTATCAATGAAATACATGCCCTGCTTCTAATAAATATTTATCGTTACCAGACTACATAAGTGGTCACACATGCAAAAACCCCAAAATCCCATTTCTCCAATCACAGGCAGAAATGTCTACACCACTCGGGGCAGGTACGCAACCGCGCCGTAACATAGTTGTAAAGCGTATCACGTGCTTTTAATGGACTAGGCAGCCTAAAATAGCGCATACGTTTAGGTTAGAGAATAGTAAAGGTTGCGAAATCGCGAAGGGGATATGCAAATGTAGTCCGGTATACAACAAATAATGCGTGTGTTGTGAGGTCACAGACACAAGTTGCTTGCAAATTTTGATCCGTTACTACACAGTTTCACTTGAGGAACATTTTGGGGTGACATCCGTACGAATAGTGAAAGTAGGAGAGACTGGCCTTATTGGCTGGGCTTCTGTTAAAGTATATAGTAAATGTCTTTGGTGTGTTCTAACCTTTATCTCCTTTAGTTTAGTCGTAAACAGCATTATAATTGCACATGTAAACAATATAGTACTACTGAACAAAAACACTACAAGTTACACAATTGGTCACGTGGTCCTTCATTCGTTGCATGCGCGGATCCAGACGGGTGCAAGGCAGGCGCAGGCACTCAGTTTAATATTTCCGACAGTTTACGTACCTGCACCATCTGAGTATATACCGTTATTTCTTTTCCTAATTCGAATCCTTCATTTAACACACTGAAATATAATATGCATTTCCATTGGGATCACAATCGGGACTATTCAATACATACTATCAGGCCACCCTACAACGAACATGCGTGTGACGTGGGCAGGCGTTATACCCTTTTGATTTGCCCCTCCAATGATGGCGTTCGCGTAAAATGCCATGACTTCAACTGACCACCATACCCGCAAAGTTACTTCAGGCGCTTAGCCGACGGTGCCGCCGGACACCGGGACCTCTGCCCTACGTCGCCATACTAGTGGGTACCCGGCATCTTCCTCTGGGGGGCTAGCCGACGCCGACGGTGCCGCCATACCCTGTTTGTATCGTCCCATTGTAAATTCTCCCAAACTTATTACTACAATATGTTATATACTTCCCGGAAGTTGTTAATATCGCCATATTAGATCGCTTGCAGTGAATTAATCTTGTGCTACCAAAATGAGTTCTAGCCAATTATTTTGGGTGCCAACTTCAGCTCGGTGTCGAACCAAGCGAAGCGAATTATTACAATAATGAGTGCTTATTTGAAGAGTTTATCTTTTGATAAACAGTCTCGGTACGTGCAGAAGTTACGAGCGATAGGATTTACTGATCCTGATGCCGATGATCCATATATTTCATGGGAAAGGCGAACACACAGTGACACAAAGTGGGTGGATAATCCAACTTTATGGCCAGCAGTCGATATATGGAGACATTTACTGCTATTTTGTTGATACGCCGGGGCCTTTCACTCGTGACAAAGCATATGCGTTCTACATTGACGGTTGGGTGCAGACGTGTGAGCACAGGAGCAGTGGATCTGGCTACACTGTGATCAAAGCAAAACTCCTCTGCTCGCAGGGTGTGTCACAAGATGCACACAAGGCATGGGTCGCCATCAGGGAGTCGGACCATTCAATTGAGTGTGGACATTGTACCTGCATGGCTGGGTATGTATTTTGTAATACACCAGTACTGGCAGTAGATGTAAATTGTTGGAAATATTAGGCGCGACAGACATTTATTTCCGACTAATGGGAAATAGGTCTGTCGAAAACACGTGGGTTTGCCCGCTACCCACTCGCCAATTAAAAATGTACGTTGGTCTGGGTCTGCACTGGTCACAAATCCAATATTTGTTTGCTATCATGGACTTCATTGTCACATAAATTCCGTAAGCCTTGATATGTATGTATATGAAGTTATGTGCATACAATGGGCACTCGCAGTCACAGATTGTAGGTCTGTGTCGCAGTGTACTAACTCAGTCTAATAAAATTCATATTACACTAGTGTAATAAATATGCAAATGAGCTTGTTACAAAATCAGGTTTTATGACATCCTCAAGGTATCACTGTTCTTATGCAATAAATAGAAATCTAACACTTGAGTTGATTTAATATGAAATTTATTAAACTCGTTAACTGATTTCTATAAAAAACAATTGCATAGTTGGGGTTCGACACTAATATTGTCCAGGGTGGCCGTGGATCCCTGATTTGTTTGATGAATTCCTGTAATTTAGGGGAAATGCTATTGATCCATATATTAAGGGATTCCTGGGATCCGTGGACAAATATGTTAGTGTCTAACACTACATGATGATATCCTCGTTTCATATGAAATAAATAATATCAATATATTTATATTAATAAATATCATATTAAATCTTCACTCGTGTAAGATCCTCTATGTATTTGTCATGTGTTGTATGAGCTCACGGTAAATCCCAAACTCAGAAGAGAATGTATACAGAAAATATATATTCAGCCCTGCAATTAGAATAATCTGACCTGGTGCCAGGTGCTCGCTTAATCACTTAGCCCCACTCCCTAAAAGTAATAGTACCTACATGTAGTACTAATCTTACAACTTTATAATGGTTATAACCGGATTCTATTGTGGCGTCAGGATTCTGGTAAGGATGAAGCACATGTTAAAGTTAGGGTTAGTAAAGCATGTCAAATATTTCACTTTTCAGCCATTTCACACTCTACATTGTACTAGAAGTTAAACATGTACTGGTTATAATTTCAGTCTTGGTGAAGTGTGTTCCCATGTGGCTGCCATACTATTCAAGGTCGAGGCAATGTGTTCGACTCCGTCAGCAGACATCATGTACCTCTCTACCCTGCCAGTGGAACCAGACATACGTGAAGAAGGTTTGTTCAATATATTTATTACATGTATCAATATCATGAATATTGCATACAAATAAATTTGACTGTCGCTCTGAACCATTACGCAAACACGTCTTATTTGGAATTAATAAATCACTGAACTACTTTCGGCAAGGGAGATAATTAATATCACGCGAACTATTTTCATACGAGCCAAGCGGATTGTTCTGTTTATGATTAGTATATATAGTTTTAAGCTATCTCCTGTGATATATAATGATACATTACTTTGTTATGTTATGGGTACTAATACATGTTGTTTCAATAGTATCTCTGTAACGGTATCGTTGTAGATGGAGTTGCAAATAATTTAATAATTATTACGTTCAAATGGTGGCGTAATACTGATAGCACTTCTGTATAACTGTGATTGTCGTAAATGGCGCAACAGTCGTGAGGTTAGGTCGCCGACTTCAATGATTTAAGTACCGATTCCCGAAAGGGTCGGGGTTCAAACCTCGACGTGGTATGAAAAAAAAATTCATCCATATATATTATTTTTGTGATTTTAATATTTTTTAATATTTTCACAATTTTTATGATAATAAAAATACGTATAAATTGATAGAAACTTACCAACAATTAAAGTGTGTCTTTAAGTAATATATACACAGACAGTTTGTTACTGATTTTTTAAGTTTAAGTAATATATACACAGACAGTTTGTTACTGTTTTTTTAAGTTTGAGGTACTTTCTATACTGTCTACCATATAATGTTTTACTGTCCCAAAATCTATTTTTTTTGGCTGTCACAATTAATTAATTTTGGGGACAGCAAACATTTTTTTATGAATTTGAAATAATTATTGTCCTCCATCTGCTCACAACACTGTTCGAACTGCGCATTTGGCTACAACGATCAGAATTCACTGGCCGCAAACACAGTAGCCATCGGAGTCTATTTATTAAATTATTATTTTGTATTTTATTTGAATTCCGCGTGAACGCTGCATTTTGTTTTCAACACCATTTACAAAAATATGGTGTATTTTCTAAACGAATATCGGAGAAATGCGGCTATTTATTTTGTCAATTTTCAACACCATTTACGGAAAAAGGAAAAAAATTACTGATTGTTTAAAACAATATCGGCTCAACTAAATACGGTGATAGAATTTTTGTCAACTTTTCAACACCATTTCCGGAAAATATTACTGATTTTCTAAAAACAATATCGGCGAAGGTGTACTGAACTACTCTTTATTTTAAATAACCAGCCGTCTAATAGATCTGTGTATAATCGAGAGTATATCGTTAATTGTCATGTTGTCTCCGACAGTGAGGTGTTGCGGCACACATCAAAACGACACGTCAATTTCAAAACATTGCCTAAGGGTCACAGCTGTGTGGTGTCATCAGATCAACACCTCGTAACACATAACTACGCATTATCGATTTTTTCCCCACACAAAGCGACGTGTATTTACAACTATAGTCTGTTTCACGAAACCTGCCCAAATTTTACGGCTATATAAACAATGCAAAAACAATATTTGTTTCGATAATATTAAATTAAAGCAAAATTTAAGAATGAGCCTTCTTTTTATTTCGTGAAATTTGGTCAAATATTGGTTTTAATACGAAAAATTGATTTCTTTTTTTGGAAATTGACTCCGAAACCTAGCTAGATAGCTTGGAAATGATCTAACTAAGAAAACAAAATTTAAATTTTAAAAATCGGTCCAGCATTTCTGAAATTCTGAAAGATTTCCCCATGTTAAATCCCCATAGACATCTTCACTCCGTGAAGATGTCTATGGGGATTTAACATGAGGAAATTTTGTTTTCGCAATAAAATAAATATTTGACAAAATTTCACGAAATAAAAAGAAGGCTCATTCTTAAATTTTCCTTTAATTTAATATTATCAAAAGAAATCTTGTTTTTGAATTGTTTATATAGCCGTAAAATTTGGGCAGCTTTCGTGAAACAGACAGTAGATCTGTGTAATGTGTCGGGTGTAGCCAAAGACCATACACAAATTCGTAATTAGTCACAGATGTAGCCTTAAAATATAATCGATTTCCTTAAATTACGTCCGCATATTGACAGATATTTCAGAGCAGACGTCATCGTAATTTGCCGTTATTTATTTCCAAAATTAGCCATATATTCTGTAAATGGCGTTGAAAGTTGACAATAAATTAAGACCAGATCAGTACGTTAAATCGCTATCGCACGACAACTGACGATCCGATGAGAGAGTAATACCGTTTAAGCGTATCCAATGTTAAATATACATCGTTATTTCTTTATGACTTTCGTAGTTTTTACCGAGAAATTCAAACCGTTTCCAATTATTGGGGAACATAATATCATGATTAGCACATCGTTTCACTAA
>JAQRGA010002065.1:0-10628 GCA_029237695.1 Conchocele bisecta
ATTATTGAGGCCAACTACATGTTTGCAAGTAGCATGTAAAGTTATAGATATCAGGGTATGGGATCAGTGGTTTCCGAACCTGCTTTTCCGACGTGACGTATTCTGTGACGTCATTTTTACAGTAAATTTTCTTGAAACTTTTCCAAGCAAACGGACGGATTTCGATGATATGTATCACACCATAGAAGTGACATACCGGTTCGATGATATGTATCACACCATACATTCACGTTCTTTAGATTTTTATTCACATCCATGGTAACCGATTCTTCGTCAAAACCAGAAAATTGTTAGATTAAAGCAAACTATACCATAATGCAAGAACTGGCATCATTAAACGAAGCTAATCCCCTCGCACTGGCATCATTAAACGAAGCTAATCCCCTCGCTGGCAGCCTTGATAATAAAAAAGTACTCCGTGACCTTGGGCGGTCGAACGTGGGTCATATGAGTCTACTCATATGCTAAACCATGCTCCATCCATAGACACACATTATGGTCAAATATTATCAAAATCGTGGAAGCAGTTCACAAGTTATTGAAAAATGAAAGGTGTTACTAGCGTACGTACATACGTACGCAGTACATGGACTAACGATATACCAGCTCTTGCCTATCGGCGAGGGGATACTAATTGGCAACCTGTTAAGCATTTACTGCGTTATGTTTCATTAGACTCTGTCTTTCCATTATAAAGATATTACATTCAACATCCTGCACCACCTTTAATTGGCATGGCGCAATTTTAAATATTGCGCGGGCCCAATTTTCCCAATTTTAGTACTTTCCCCTAACAAAAAAAACCGGCATCTAGTCGCACGCTGACTGAGCCGCGATCTATAAATTTACCCAGGGAGATTACATTGCAAACATAGTGTAACGCGTCCACTGGCGGTTTGTTTCGGTGAGTCCGCACAGTACAACAGTCCGACTTGGCAACGCCACCTAGCGACTTATCACCGGCACTGCAGTGCATGATATAAAAATCCTAAAACCATCAACTTCTAAAACTGGCGTTTTGAAGAAAGTCATGAAATATGCAATCTTAAATTCGATAAAATTGACGCAGTACAATTTGAACGACGTTATAAGCCAAAGATATAAGTGCCAGAAATAATCCACATTCAGACACATGAAAATGTTTGCCATTTCTCCATTTCATTGTCGAAACTCCAGACGGTTTTACAGAATGTGAAAGCCATGGAAAATGTATACTGGATATCAAATACTCCTACAAGCACCAATATGAACTTGTGAGTGAAATTCACGACAGGTCATACATTACATCGAAACAGAAATCATTGCCTTGAAAAAGTCTGAGAAATATTACACACACACAAGTACACATTCAAACGGCTGTATGTCAAAAATTGTTCTGCGACTTTGCACTGCAGTGGAGTATCCAGATTCATGCAGAGGGGGTGTGAATTGTGAATGGAGTTTGGAAGAGGGTGCGAGAACATACATTCAATTTCTTCCATTGTAGTGATTTGCACATATATTATACAGGTAGTTATTTTCCCCAGAAAACGTAGGTTAAAGTAAAAAAATACACACCTGACCAAATGTTACAGGATGAAATTACACACCCTGTCACTGGACTTTGTACTGTACACCCACTGGTGAATCCATGTGACAAGTGTTTTGTATGATGTGGTGTTTGTGAATGAGCTGATAAGACAAGTGTCGTGCCTTTGCACTTAATGACTGGGTGCCAGACATCCTTCAGCAAAGTTGCAAATCATGATTTGAATTGGGGTCCCATCTGTTTGGCACAAAGTGTTCTTTATAGGAATTAAATATTAAATAAGTATAATTGTGTAACTATTCCAACAGTTTTAAAAAATACGAGTGCCCACTACACAGAAATATTCACTTAGTAATCTTAGGTTTACTGATAGGTTGTATCATCGTGCTATTTTGATTGTAAATGAGGCAGGTCATTTTTAAATTATTTATATCAACTAAATGTGTCACGAGAAATAAATATTTGTATTGACTTGTTACAAAATATGATCATTGCACATCAAAAGATAAATAGAGAGAATAAATAGTTGTTTCCATTAACATTTTAAAGAGTCAATGTTATCGCCCTTGATATCAAAGTGGCAATTCAAGCTTGATGTAAAAATAATAATAATGTAAAATTAACATTTTAATTTTACCAAATTTTCTACGACGGCCATCTTGGATTATGCGACAACCTCCATTTTAACAAATATGAAAATGCTTCACCCACGCACCACAACTGTGAAGTCTGACCAGCGTCGGCCAAACGGTACATGAGAAGAAGACGAAATCTATAATTATAGGATGACCTGTCGGCGGCCATCTTGTATGATGTATCATCCGATTTTGACAATACCCACGATACCTTCAATTTGATATATATCAGGACCATATTAGGTCAAATTTGAAATATCGCCATGTGCCAAATACAAAATCAATGCGTGAAAAAACAAAGGGAGAACACTGGAATATTAGTGAAGCAAGAGTTGTGATAAATATACAAAAAGGAATTCCAGTTATGCTCGGGACACAAAATCAGTACATGTATCCGAAAAAAACAAAAGAATATATGTTATTCTTGCTTTTAAGGACTAGAGCAAGTGAGCGGGGTCTCACACATACCCTCGGCCGTAGCAAAGTCATTTGGCCTTGACATTTGGCCTTGACCTTTGGCATGAAAGCTGCTTAGGTGAGATATAGAATGAAAATATGGCTGTTGATAAAGAAGTATGTGACATTTCCAGTCGATCCAACATACGGTTGCAAATAAATTGTGTACTTAAAACTTTAATGTAAATAATTCAAAACATTTAACACAATTTGACCTTGACCTTGGGCATGAAAGTCACATGCGTGGGCTATAAAATGAAAATATGGATGTTGATTGTTGATAGACAAATATATGAAGTTTCAATTCAATCTGACTTACGGTTGCAGAGAAATTGTTTACTTAAAACTTTAACGCATATATTTCAAAACATTTAACGCAAGTTTCAAAGTAATTTCACCTTCACCGTGTGCATGAAAGCCGTATAGAATGTTTGTTTAATGGTGGTGTTTAACGGCCTATCAATAGCTCAGGTCATATAAGGCTGGGCAAACGGGTTCGATCCTGTATTAACCTGCTGCATTGGGGGGAAAATCCCAAAATCAGAACGGAATAATTTCATCGAGAAAAATATAATCAGCCCTGAAATTAGAATAACCTGATGCCAGGTCCATACCACACCAAAGTCACTTGGCCCCTTTCCCTAAAAAAAGATTACGAATAATCGTAATACTCACACAAGAGATATAACCAGATTCAACTGTCACATACAAAATGCCAAAATGCCAAAGACGTATGTGAGGGCCAAACCAGGTCTCCAGTCGGATTTCCGGTAAGGATGAATCGCGATTGTTAAATTACCCATCACATGCACCCACCAGGGCTATAGAAAGAAAATATTGATCTTCTAACTTCATAAAGAAGTATATATATGAAGTTTCAAGTCAACCCGACTTGCGGTTGCAGAGACATTGTGTACTTAAAAACTTTGACATGTTTGATGCAAATATTTCAAAACTTTAAGTAATTTGACCTTGTGCAGGAAAGCCACATCGGTGTGCTACAGTATAAAAAATATGGATGACGATAAAGAAGTATATGAAGATTCTCAACTCAATGCGATTTACGGTTGCAGATATAATGGGTACCCAAAAACCTTTAACGCAAATCTTACGGATGGACAAAAATACAAAAACTATATACACCTCGACATACTTTGTATGCCTGGGTATGAATCATGATTGAAGGCACTGTGTTACAGATGATGCCTCAATATGTTGTTTGTCACATCATGCACTGCAAATGACCAATATCAACCAATTGCACCATTTCATTCGAAGTCAAATTTCGAAGTCGAAATTTATTGTACACATGTAATTTGTTACAAGTTTGACCATTGGGCATTGATTTCAATTATAATCATGATAATAGCACAAAAATACATCATTAATTCGTAAATTTTCGTTTCCCTTCGAAAGTTTACAAAGTTTGTCTTTGGTCTATTCTGGATGTTGCAAGTAAAATCCTTTATTGCGAAGATAACTGAAACCATGTGAAACCAACCAAATATAGACTTTATAGACTGTGGACGTTAAACAGAAATTTATGAATCAAAGATTGAATGCAATACCTTAAATGCTAATCATTCTAGGTTGGCGGTAGGATTTTTAATTTGCTCAAATATGTGTCTGTGACTGGAGAAATGGGGCTTATGGGATTTGCGACCAGTGTAGATACACATATCCGCACAGGATCTGCATTGTTCACCATTGCATCAATGAAATCTCAGTCATGCTTCTAACAAGCCACATCATTATCAGGCTACAGGAGTGTACTATTTGATCAGGAGCTACACTGGTCACAAATCCCATAAACCACATTCTCCAGTCACAGCCACCGGTTAAAGTAACGGACCAATACCTATAAATACATTAAATATACCTAAAAGCATCAATAAGTAAAACAAAATAGGCTAAACAAATTATTTACTCCCATATATCACACATGGAGTAAATACATTTTGTTTAGCTTATTTTTCTCTCACTTATTGATGCTCTTAGGTATATTTAATGTATTTATATGCCATGGTCCGTTACTTCAACCTGAGGTCACAGCCACATATGTGTAAAAGCATAGTAAATATATTTCTGACCATTTCATATCTAGCCCTTCGAGTGTCACATAATCAGAAATGTACAAATGTTATTCTGTCCACCACAAGAATGAGTCACCGATTCAAAAAATATTGACAAATCTTAAAACTGCACAAGTCAGATTTGTGTGAATAAGATTCATTCTCAATTCCATCAACACAAGAAGTAACATGTCTTCACGACACATCCTTTCAACAGGTTGATTAGATGATTAGAGCAGAAATCAGAGTTAAGAACCACACAAACACTGCCGCTGGCATGGATGGTACTCCGGTTAAATGGTTAATATTTTGTAACTGAACTTGTCTTTCTCAAGCTCTTCCTCGAGGGTTATATTTTCAGATGTCGCTGATCTTAAGATGATGACAGTCTGTCATGGCGACACTATATTTTGCTTCGTGTAGGTCAGGAACTGGATCAGTTCCCATTTCGCGAGTGTTTGGCAACTTGTTGCCCAGGTGGAGTAGTGTTTTCAGGCAGCTATTCTTCTGATGGCCTCTGTCCTTCAACAGCAGAATGAGAAACAATTTCCGCCTTATCTGCTTCTTCTGAAACCGCCCATATACTATCTCAATAGCCCTGCTGGTGTCTGCCTCGACTGCAGGGTGAAGTTGAAGAGGCTTGACGAATAATCCAGATCGCTAAGATCTGTAGACGGCTTCCCTGAAACAAACAATCAAACACTATTATGTACATGGTTAGCCTTTTATTGAATTTCTTACCAGTATTAACCATTACTCAGCAAATGACTCCGCAACTTTCCAACATGAAACAGTGCTTAGAGAACTACATCCCACCCGGGCATCAAACTCACAACACTTGGATAAATGTGGTAAGCGAGTAAGCCACATTGTTCATAGTTGTGAACAGTAACTCTTGAAATCTACAACCGTACTGTCCCTAGCAGAGTTACGTTTCCATTCATAGTCTTCCTCTGCAGAATAGTGAATAAGAGATCTGGTTCGCAAATTACATTTAGCAGCTACAGTTGGGGTCCCATCCGAGGTATTTATATGTGTGTGTTATAGAGGGACTAACAATCTTTTTTTAGCTTTTTTTTTTCGTTTATGGACGCTTTTAGGCGTATTTAATGTATTTATAGACCTCGGTCCGTTACAATGTACTTCAACCTGTGGTCCCATCTAGTAGGCATAACAGTTTGCCTATAAGAATTGAATAAGTGTATAATTGTGTAACTACGGTACATGTATTCCGCCAGTTTTAAAAATTACGAGTGCAGGCCCACTATACACATATAATCATTTAGTAATATTGATTTTACTGATAGTGACTCGCGGTGGTATCAGGCTATTTTGATATGCAAATGAGACATGACATTTTTAATTTATTTATACCAATTAAATGTGTCACCCGAACAAATATTTTTATTGACACATTATAAAGTACGATCATAGTGCACATAACAAAACTAAGCAGACAGAATATAGTTTCCATTAACCTTTAATGGAAACACAGTTATCGCCCCTGATATCAGTGACGAAATTCACGTTTCATATAAAAAGAAAAAGTACATGTATATTTTCACGTACATGTACAAATGGGGGCAAAATCCCAAAATCAGAACTGAATATTTACAATAACAAAACTATATATTCAGCGCTGAAATCAGAATAATCCTGGTTTGATACCAGGTCCTCGCCACACCAGAATCACTTGGCCCCTTCCAAAAGCAGTAGGATAAGTAGTAATCTTACTACTTTTATAATGGGCAATAACCCAATTCAACTCCCAGGTAACAAAAGAGCCAAAGATAAAAATGTACTGAAGGGTCAAACCAGGAAAATAGTGATTCCTATATGGAGGAACCACTACCGTTAATTTACGTCGTCTCGTTCTCCCGACCACCACCCACGTAAAGTTTTGTATTACTTTTATAATAGTTTTTTTTTCAGATGGAAAATATACAAATTAGGTCACAATTAACAACTAAAGTGTAAATCAGATCTGATTAGCTATTCTGTAGAAGAAGCCTACGTATATCATTTATTTGTTTGTTGGGGTCTAACGGCCTATCAACAGATGCGGTCATTTAAGGCCGGGTCAATGGGTTTAGTAATAAATCCCATATATTACCTGTACAAGTACATGTTCAAGTACATGTACAAATGGGGGGAAAATCCTAAAATCAGAAATGAATATTTACAATAAAAGAACTATATACTCAGCCCTGAAATCAGGATGATCCTGATCTGATGCCAGGTCCTCGCCACACCACCAATCACATGGCCCCTCCCAAAAGCAGTAGGATCAGTAATAATCTTACTACTTCTATAATGGGCAATAACCCAATTTAACTCCCAGGTAACAGAAAGAGCGAAAGATGAAAACGTACCTGAGGGCCAAACCAGGCAAATCGTGATCCATACGTATTACTTTTATAATATTTTTTTTCAAATGGAAAATATACAAATTGTGTCACAATTAACAACTAAAGTGTAAATCAGATCTGATTAAGTATTATGTAGAGGAAGCCTAAATGTATGAATGGAATAGTAACTCTGCTACAGACGGTACAGGAGTAGATTGCAAGAGTTATTGTTCGCAACTACAATAACATGGTTCAATAATAATGAGACATCAGTGATTCTATATTTTATGTACATATTGGTGTCGTTTTTCTAGTTTCGATGTAGAACCAATAATTCATTAAACTGTGTTAATTCCATTGGGTGACAGTCCAGTTGTTACATTTATAATAGTATAGCCAATTGTTCTCGTCATTTTTTTAATTTTATTTCCACTTCAAGGGACCAGGGTTCTCAGAAATGTAAATTCCGTTACGTACATTTACATGACGTAAATATAGCATTACATTTACAGTTTTTTCTTTTCAACGGCATAAAACATACAACTGAAGGGGCATCTATTTAGAAAAGTGTCAAGAATATGGTAAGCTAATTGTATTAGTGCGAAACAGAGAAATTTAGTAGCAAGTCGTGGAATTTCTCATTTATGGTAACCCAACAACATGTATTTAATATGAATCAGTAAAGTTAAGCAAAACAAAATAGCTTGGCAACTAACAGAGTGCCGTGTTTTACCACATGTACCAAACATCGTTATAAAGCTACATTTAATTAATAGCACAGCCTCCAAAAATATGGGCGTAACGGCAATGATTATTTAACGGTAATGACAAAACGTAACGGTAATGACTTTCCATTTATTTAAAATACTAATACAGCATACATAACAAACATATTTATACTTTGAATATGCTGTACAATATAACTTCAAGTTAGTGTTTACTTTTAATGTGATTGCCAATAGAAACCCACACTCCTTGCAAGCTGTGTCTGTTTTTTGTTGTTTCAGAGCTTTTACTAATTAAATCCTGATATATAAATGTTGTAGGTCTGAATAAATGTGCCATTACTGACCGACAACTGATGGGACCTGGTTTATATCTAATTGACGCATCAACAGACTGGTTAGTATGGTAATTTATCATTGCCGATCGTCATTACCGTTACACAATTTTGTAACGGAAATGACCGTAACGGTAATGATTTTTCTTTAAAAACTCCCATTTTTCACCCCTCTGTATACAACGCATCGTGAAGGTAGAATATGCAAAGACAACGTTGTAAGTGTGTCTATCTACCAATTTTGGTTTCAGTCGACCTACATACATATGGACGTGTATAAACCGTGAACGGTAATGATGCATGTAATGTGTAACCTTAAAATTCCGAATACAGACCGGTCTCGTTCTTGGCAATGACTTAAGTTGTGTTACCACCGTGTTTATTTATAAATCGGGCGCCCATAAACAGTGTTCATTGCATTAGTAGCAGACAGTAGGAAAGGGAGGTTACTCTGATTTTACTCTTTTTTTTTTCAGCGTAACGGTAATGATTCGATTTCGCGGGACAGATACATTAACGGCAGTATTTTTGACAACAAAAAGGCAAATTTATTGCACAAGTTTAATGTCAAACTATTTTAATTCAGATGCAATGTATAGTAAAGTACAAATTGACAAGATTTGAGAATTACGGGCTTGTGAACTGTGCTGATTGATGATCGGGACATGACCATTTGGTGCACCATACATATGCCAACAACAGAAAATAATAACTAAACACACATAACAAGAATGGTAAATACTGTTTTCTTAATGGATTGGTATTATACATGTGTAGTTTCTTTACTGAAAAAAAAAAAATTCCTTATAAATTGTGTGATTTGTCCGTAAATTACACCGGGACACCTGAGATGTAGATAAAATATAGAATCACTGACATACATATCTGTACATGTATCAAACCAATGAAAACTGAAATTCTGATCTGCATATAAAAAATGTAATTTCAGCTAATTCTGCGCACCGGCTAATGCACAATTCACGTAATGTTTTGCCCAGCTTACGTCAGAATAAATTATGTTGATTTTGGAATAAATCAGCTGATTAACGGTATACTAAGTCACAATTTTATCCCATTCCGATAGTTTGGTAAAAAGTTATTCAGAACATGGTCAAAATGATTAGTGGACCTGCTTACTAAATTACTAGATCAACAACAGATCTGTTAAAAAAAGCTTCATAAACCAATAATAGTATAATACACATGCAAATATACCGACATTGGTTATCATTTTATTCCCGTATTATTCGCAAAACTCGAGGACAAAATGGACTGATATTTTGATCAAATTTGGCTGGGTCTCTGCTAGGCGGATACAGATAATAGACGACAGATGAAATAGTAAAAGCCATCTGTTTAGCCGTGATTATCTCGACTAAGAACTGCCTTGAATGTTCAGGAAATTTAGACTGAATATGGACATTTTCAAGAAAATTATTATTAGGTGCGCAGAATTAACAGACACGATTGTAATCCCAACAAATATACAGTCTCCACCCCCGCCCATATTTCGTGAGGTCACCCCAATGAAGCAAAGAAGTCCCTCATCACCACCCCAGATCAAACATGGGTACCCTGTGTACAAATAAATTTTAGGAAGCCCACCCACTGCAATACAAATACTTAATACAAATACTGCACTTCAATTTGTTTACTTGTTTGGTCACTGTTGTTATAGTTTTCTAAATCGTGTAAACACGTGACTTTCTGAAAACATTTGTCTTAAGAAAACAACATGAATAATCAGACATGTAAAATATTGGTGTGTGCAAAGCCACATACACGGTGCGAAGCCGGGTACACTTACTTATAATAGAAATACTGCACCGGCCTATATTCATGATATTTCGGGGAAAAGTCACCGCTGTGCAAATGCAGTGTACCTAGATTCACACACCTCAATTTTTTACTTATTTCATCACTGTTGTTACAGTTTTTTTAAACACATTTGACTCTCGGGGGGGGGGGATGAAAGTAGTGTCTTTTTTAAGTGGCTAAAAGCCTATATTATGAGACAATAGTGAATAGATAACAGATAATAGCCTAAATAGATAATGAATTGACTTGTTGGACTGAAAACATATATTCAAAGTGAATCTACAAGTATCGAGGTGCCACAAACACACAGAGTCCGAGATGCACCATAAATTAGAAATTAGCTATTTAAACAACAATTGTGGAAACAACATTGGTCGCGAAAACCAATGACTCGGCACATGCACAGGCAATGTTGAATATCCCCCACCCACTTGAATTCATGTTAGATTGAATACAATGGAATTATTTTAGTAGCCGTGTGGTTAAAAGTGCTGTCGAAGTCAGCACGATTCAAATATTGGTCAACAGTAATAAAGAAATAATTCCTACCTGAAACGAATGTTTCGTGTCTGGCAGCTAGTAGACTTATGTAAAATGTAGGTCAATTATTGATGCGTCTTGGCTGTCGCCGTATTGTCCTCTCAACTTTAGCAAATTTGCAGAAATGTACGTCTGTAGCATTCACAAATCGTCGAGTACACAATGAGTATC